>PVHX01002335.1:0-171584 GCA_004024805.1 Geosciurus inauris
AAATGGCATTGGATCAATAAAGGAGGATTTAAATAAAGAATAATATGAGAATAAAGCAAAAAAGTGACAAGTAAAAAGAAAATAAGTTAGTCATTATCAAAGAAACAGGTGCAAATTTACTAAGTTGACCTGCAATAATTTTTTATTAAAAATGATCTGTCAATTGCTAAACATTAAGGAATTAAGTGTATTGCAGATTTTATTATTTTATGATAATCAGAGAAAATTTAGAGGCAAGGAAAAACTGACAGTTTAATCAAGTCCTCATATTTTCATATTTATATTTCATCATCTCTACAGTGTAAACCAGATGCAGAAAACAGTTATTTGCCATAATTTCCTGGGTTGTGCAGAGTGAATGGTGGGCAGAGACCTCTGCTAGTTCAATACAATTTTTTCCCAGTGGGATTTTCTCTAAATGGCCTTGCTTCTGAAGTAATCACTGTCAGCAGTTTGTGCTTTTTCTTGTGCTACTTCTAAGACATCATTTCCCCCAAAGTTCAATAACATTTACCAACAGAAGATTTGCCCAAACTGAGATCATCTTCTCTATTCTTAATTAGTGGCTTCTCTCTTGCCATCTGGCAAGCATCCCCACACATGGACTCCTTCTTCCCTGAGATGAAGAAAATAAGGGGTGATGGAAGCAGGCAGGCAGCAAGGACCATGAACATCCTGGGTCTCATCACTACTGCAAAGATTTCTGTGATTCCTGCCATGAGTGACATGAGACACCTCTGAATGTTGCTCAAGGAAAGTAGATTGGGATGCCAGGTTTGGAGGACCTGTATGCCATTATATATAATTCTTACAACAAATCTGCAGTGGGTATTTTCCCACCAATATTTTATTATGAAAACAGCTATTCCTTGATATTCTGGGAGGATTGTTTCCAGGACTCCCTTGGATAGCAATATCCACAGACGCTCAAGTCTTGTACATCAAATGCATGGTATTTGCATATCACCTAGGAATATCCTCCTGTGTACTTTAAATCATCTCTAGATGACTTTCAACATCCAATACAATATAACAAATATGTAAACAGTGATTATATTGTTTAAGGAATTGTAACCAAAACCTGTCTGTACATATATGGTAGGTGGAATTTTTTTCAAATGTTTTTGATCTTACAGATACAGGGGGCCAAATGTATTTTTTAAAATATTTTTTAGTTGTTGATGGATCTTCATTTTATTCATTTATTATTTATATGTGGTGCTGAGGATCGAACCCAGGGCCTCACACATGCTAGGCAAGTGCTCTACTGCTGAGCTACAGCCTCAGCCCCAAATGTATTTTTAAATATGCAGAAAAGTTGATTTAATTTGAAAGTCAACCCTAAAATCCTACCACTTAGATTTTAACATTGCCATCTTACTATACTTAGTTTATCACATATTAATTCATTTATCTAACCCTCAGTCCATGCATCAGGTTTGGTTTTGTAAAGTAAGATTACCAGTGTCCCTGTCTTTTTGGTCCATGCCTGTTTATAGCTGAGCAGCTTCTTGCCCCATTAAAGTAATCCTGTAATTTTGCTGTCTGATTCTTCACCACCATGGGCACCCACCACAATAGGAGGATAATCCGATGAAGTCATTACAGTCATACCAACTCTTATCCTTTTAAATGATTTTCCCATTTGGATTTTAGTTCTATATATCTCTTAAGACTTTGAAGGCCTTGGCCCACACTCCCACTTCCTGTTTCAAAAAGTTTCTAACACCAGAAAACAGATGCAGAGATTTATTTTGCATATTGTCTTACAGATGGTGGGACAGGTCTTCTCCTTATCCCTGATGTTGACCTGTCTCTAGACCTAGCCCAGAAGGAGAGCCTGGTCTGGTCAGTTTCCAGTGTAAGGGCAGAGTCAAAGGGCCTGGCTCTCCTTCTCCACCTCAACCCCTCTTGGCTCCTTTGGGAAGTCCTGGCTGTTGTGCTGAACAGAAACCTTATCTCAGATATGCTGCAAGGGGGCAGAACTTTACCTGGATGCATTGCTGTCTAAGGGCTTCCATCTCTTTCCTGATGAATCTGAGGTCCTGATTCATGGAGCTGTTGTAAAGAGTAAAGGGATGCACAGGAAAGTACTTGGTAACTGGGAATACATTTTATTTTGTGTCTCATGCAACACTTAAGACACATTTGTATTACAAAATAATCCTGTATCTGAAATTCAAATTTAACTGGGCAGCCTGTATTTCATGTGGCAACTATTCTCATGGGAAATAAAAGTCAGTTCTGAACTTCCAGTCCCATGACACCTCCCTCTTAGTACTTGGGGAGCCAGCACCCTCTCTAGAATGCCCTGAGGATCATGCCCTGCTTGCTCTGTGTTTCTGCAGTGTGAGATTGGTTGGTAAGTGGGACATTGTGAGAATTTTTAATCAGATGTTGTATACAAACTCCATGAGATAAATTACCCATATTAGTTTTTATTTAAACTATAATGGAATATGTGAATAGAAAATTAGTGTAATGTATTGATACCATCTGGTGCTCCAATTTTACAACAGTTTTTTTCATCTGTCTTAATTTCAACAAGATTTAATTTTCCTTCTACATGTGATTTTGTTTTATTAATTGCTCTGTTTTCAGTTGGATATCATGATGTTGACCATGAGCTTAAGTGGATTTAGTAATTTGTAAATAATAGAGCAGGTGTGATGTCTTCAATGAGGCAATGTTCTAGTGACACAGATGCTGAGACTTAATAGTTCACCTGCAAACCAAGACTGAGCAATTCCCCATATAACATCGCACCCCTCAGGAGTGCATTAAATAGATTCAAACTAATTCATACATGCATTTCTTCTGTATTCTGTGCATCAGGGATTTAGTGGGTACTAAGCAGATAAAAAGGTATAGGACATAGTTCTAACCTTTCAAGCTGGTGAGAGAGTCAGACCTATAAACAGATAATAGCAATGTGACTGAGTAAGGCACAATTACAGTGCTCTGAGGACACAGAGGAAGGAGTTCCTGATCTGATAGAGAGAAATGAGCAAAGATAGGAGGCCGCCAGAGAAATGAACAATGAGGCAGCAGGAAAAGGTGTTCAACAAAATCCCATTTTAAAGCTTTGTTATTTAGCCAAACATACTTTAGACTTGCATAGGACTTTGAGGTTTATGAAGCACATTCACAGATTTTTGCACACACACACATACATATTGTGGAAAGGAGCAGTGTGAGGTTGCCCGTAAGGGCAAAAGAAGCATAGAGTGGGAGAGACAGAAAACCGATGGGATCGATATTTTAGGGTCTCATCAAAGGTAGCAGGGAAGTGGACTGTGGTTGGCTTAAGTGACCTGAGGTCTGGACTTATGCGTGATTTTGTCCTTTGTTTTATATATATGTTCTAATTTGTTGGTGTTCAACTTGTGGTGCTATGGTGAAATTTTTAAAAGGGCATGCTTACAAGACAAGGAAAAGCTGAGAAAATGTTCCAGATTAATGGATGCTGAGGATATGCAATTTAGTGCAAAGTTCAGCCCTAAGCTGGATCCATAATGGAAGGAAAGACCATGAGCATCAGAACTAGGTCAACCCACAAAATTGGAATTTGGATAGTAAATTAGAGAAAACTACCATATACTGTTAAATTCATGAAGTTGGTGACTGCTGTAGTTGTGCAAGAGATATCCTTATCCTTAGGATATCCAGACTGAGGTATTTAGGTATTAAGGACCCCAGTACATGGTCTTTCTCTCTCTCCTATATCAATCATTACTGTATGTACAGCCTCCTAGCTGATTTGACATCCCAGGACTCTCCTCTGAAAGGTACTGTCATTCTCTGTTGAACTTCTTGTCCATGGTGAACAAACTGTTCTAGATCTTTTTTTTCTCTCTACAAATTCTCTGAGCTCTTAGCTTTAACTGGAATCTATTTTTGCCAAGAAAGCACTGTTTCTCAATATCTCTCTCACAATACACATGACAGGGTCAAGGTTTTCTGTCTGACTCTTCCTTGCTTTCTGGTGCTGATCCATATCCTAACTTTGTTATCTTGTATAAACTCACTGGTCCTCTAGGACTTTATGGATTTGGCTAAATTATTCTATGCTCCCTCCTCATTCTCTTAAGCATGGCCAAATGTATCCCTTCTCCTCATTTCTTGAAGAGTTGGGCATCTGGTTTACCACATTCTGCTTCTGCCAAATTTCTACTTCCATCACCTTCCCATGGATAGCACATCCAAAGCTTTGTACTCCTCTTTGACCACCTTATTCCCAGTGATATGCACCTTCACTGCACATCCCCCACCCACTTCTAAGCTACACTCTAGAGCTTCTCACTGTGCAAACCCGTTGGTTCTATGTGATGATATTAGCTGTTTAAGCAACAAACATCCAATCTGGCCTACTAACGTTCATGGAAAGTCCACTGGAAGGATCTTTGATAGTATACAGAACAACAGGAAAATTGGAATGCTGAGTCATAAGACAGCCAGGGTCCAACAGAGTCTGTGCAAAAGAGAGAGAAGAGGGCCTAATTATTGGTATTGGAACCCAAATCAAAGGCTCCGGCACTGCAGCAGGCACTGCTGGCCCTAGATGCCCACCAACTGGGCTTCAGCTCTACCACTGCATCTACTGCAGGTAACCACAAGCTGTTCCTTCTTGGCCACAGTCCTTTAGGATTAAGAGTTTGGGGTGAGAGATGATGACTGCCCCAGCATAGTCCATGGGTAGGCTCCTTCCTATCTCTAGAGATCTGAGGAAAGGAATATGTCCCTTATTTCAGTTCCCAGTGAGGGTAGGGCAATGACTCTCCCTTGTGGGATTAGTCTAAGTGGGAAGGGTATTAGACGCTGGGAAACCTAAATTGGTCAAGTCTCATAGGGCACACACAAAGCTTGGAAACCCCACATCCTTATCCACTTTTCTTCCCATAATCACCTTTTAAAATAAAGTTCTCACCTGGCCACTGCAGCTCACACTTCTATGCTGAAACCTCATTCACACCCCAACTCACCTGTATCCCAACAAAAGACTTATCATAAATATTTCAGCTAATGATCTAGCTCTGGATAATATCTATTTCTCCCTTGGTTATCTCTTGGTTCTGCCTAATATTTTGAAACTTTTGAATTAATATAACCTACATAAAAGTAAATATTGAGGAGGCATGATCCTTGTGCTATAACTGGTATAGTACTCTATACTTCCCTTGTTTCTTAGGCCTTTGGCTAGCACCCAAGGTGATCAGGGACGTTGGCCTAATAAGGTGACTCATACAGTTCTTCCTGAAGGATGTGAACCCCGGGTGGCCCTGCCTCTTAGCATCTCATGTTCAGCATGGCTGAAATAAGAGGTGCCCAGGGGGACACCTGTGCTCCATTTAAAGTTCTTCCCACCTACTTCTTAGTTCAACAATATTTTCCCTTGGTAGGATTAAATGCCCCAGCCAACGATCTAGCACATTTTTTCACTGGTTAGTTGAATAGCACAAGGAGCTCAAAGTGACCAGATGGCATCCTTAGCTTCCAATTCCATGGAATCATTTTTGTATTCTGAGTGGGAGCAACTCTCTAATAATACTCCAAAACTTCTAAATTAATAGTCTGTAATTGTAGGAAGAAAAGCAAAACTTTTACTAGCAGGTCATTAGATTTAATTATGTGAGATGCATCCTAACTCTACCCCTTGTGAGATGACCAAAAGATTCACTAAATGTATAGTAGAAAATGATTCTGAGCATCTCTGAGCAATATATACATAAACTATGATGTGTGCAGGTAAATAGCAGAAGTGTGACTTGCAAGGAAAGCAAACTATAAATTCAGAATTGATACATCTGAAAAAAAAATGGGAGAGTTCTCCATAATGGAGAGTTCTCCATAAAGGACCAGGATGGTCCTCCAAGATACTATGCAAAAGATTTGAGATTAGTTGCTGTTGGAAAGCTGGCCACTTGGAAATGGGTAGCCAGATGAATGTTGGCCAAAAGAAATGAACTTTGCTGGATACTTACATGGTCTCCATTCCTGCCAGTATGAACTTGCACATTGAGTGGGCAGTGGGAGGGTCAGGGAGGAAAAGTGAAGTATATTCCCAGACTTGGCAGGCTTTCCCTCCTGATTGGTAGGAGGTTATTATGGTAAAATTGCTTTGTTGGGCTTTCATGCAATATACAGATATCCTTACATTCTGAGGCTATTCCAAAAGTTCCACATACATCTCCAAGTCTTTGTCACCAGTACTTTTTACTGCTTCTCCCAAGTCCCTGACCATCTGACCACATTATTAACCATTGCCCAGGAATAAAGGCAAATCCTCAAGTCAAACTCTTCAATAAAATGGCTAAGAGCATTAGCTGCTATATCTTATTCACTCCGCCAATTTTCCTTCTCTGTTTTCCTCCAAAGCCATCCATGAATAAGCTCTAACATTGCATCAATCTATTTGGTAATGGAAAGAATATCATGCAGAGTTATTTAAAAAAACAGGCTTATTTTTTTTCCTCCCTTGTCAGCTGGCATGGGGAGAAATTTGTGAGGACATAGGTATGGCTTGAGAGAGGGTCAACCCATATGTTAATGTATTTTCCCTCCTGTGCAGCTCAGCGCACTTGGACTTCCTGCATTGTAGGATTTGATATGAGATGTAATATATATGTATACATAACTATTTCATGCTTTGTACACACGTATATATATATATAGATATTGAATATATGCATGTATTATCCAAAATGCTACAATGGCCGAGACTTTTCCTATCAAATGTAAAAACTCTATTGTCAACATATAACAAATGCTGAGATTACAGTAGTAGGCTTGTTAGACTTAACCAATAAAAATATAGTCCATCCAGTTAAATTCTAATTTTAGATAAATAATAAATAATTTTAGTATAAATGTATTCTGTGCAATATTTGGGGCATATTTATTCTAAAATGTGATGTTCATTCACAATTAAAATTTAACTAGGTATCCTGTGTTTTTTATATTAGACAATACTAATAGTAGGTTCTCAATGAGCTGCATTCATAAAGAAATAGTTTTCTTAAATCAAGGGAGTTATTTAGTGCTTACTTTATCCTTCTTAGTTCATTGAGATTTTGAACAACTATATAATATTTGGAAGTACTAATCCCTTTTCCCTGTGGCCACTGGAGATGGCCACCTCTGCCCCATTGGACGTTGTCCTAACGCAGTTAGAAAACATAAAATGAAAAGGTCTGGGTATGAGATGGAAGAGTTGGAAAGGAAAAGCTGCTAAATCAACATTTTTCTCTTTTATGTAGCTAGACATGTACAAAAGGAATGAAGGAGTAGTCAGAGAGTTATTTCTGAAAAAATAGAAGTTATTTTTCCCATTGACTGAATATTGCATATGGAATACTAGAATTCTCAAATAGACTAGTGGATCCAAGAAAAGAGGGAACTTCTGATCTGTTTTCTGTCATATTCCTAGGAGGCTGGATTAGTTAGCTATTGTGCATAACAAGCAGCTATAGAATTGGGGGACATATAGCACTGAACATTTAATTTTGCTCATAGGTGTGCTGACAGGTTATGGAAACTCTGTTTCAGACTATGGATCTCCTTTGTTTGTTCCATCCAGAGACCCAGGATGGAGAGGCTGTGGCTTCTGACGCAGAAAAGAAACTCCCAGAGTGGTGACCAGAAGTGTGTAGGGTCCTTTCAGGCCTAGATTCTGGCCAATCATGCCATCATTCTGCTCACATGCTATTGGCAAAACAAGTTCAGGACCAAGCTCAGTTATCAATGAGGTGAAGTATCACTTCCTGGTAAAGAGGTTGAGAGGGGAAAGGGTGAAAATGTGTTGAATAAGAATTGAATCTACCACCAGACATTAAACAGTCACAAAAGGTGTTAGGCAGAAGGGCTTGAGGCAGTCTCACCTCAAATCATCTTCTTGAAAAATAGCAACAGAAAAATGATTTTCTTCCAAGATCTAGAATGGTGTGCAAACCATGCAGCGCGATGTCTGAAATATTGTAAATTCTTGTAAATATTTGCAGCACTTGGCAGCTCTGTGTCAGGCTATGGTTTTATCCATCATTTACTTCGATAGTACACATTGAACATAATAGTCACCATTAATCTAAGATTTAGAATGTGCCATTTTTATCTCAATTAGTTCTCCTATTCATTCTATAAAAAAATAGGTGTTATAATTCCTGTTTTATACATAAGAAGACCAAGGCTGATAAAGTTGGTTGATTAGCCCAGGAACCCTGGTAAGAGTTGAAGAGCTGGAATCAGAAACCCACATGGGTTGAGTCTGCAGCCTGTGGCTTTGCACTGCTCTGCACTGTGGGCGGGAATCCTGGTCTCTTCTCTTTGATGGTTGTCTTCTGTCTTCCTCTGGGGACCTCACAAAGCTCTCAAAGTCAGGTTCTATTTACAGCTATACAAAACCAGGAGGAAAACTTTACTGGGTGAGTTAAGCCACTTTGCAAAATGGAAGTTTGGTAAACGTCTTACTCCCAAGACCAGCGGAGTCTAGAAAAGCATCTCTTCCATAAGGCTTTAAGAAAGCACAGGTTGACTGCCTCCCGCCAATCCCCTGGGGAGTCCTCCTGCAGGGAAGGAGGACTGGACTATCCTTGGCATAGCACGCTAGCAGGCAAGAAAACAGGACTGATGGGCTCCAGCAGCAGCCCTGAAGTGTGTCTATTTATCAGGCTCCTGGCTCTGCCCAAGGCCTTCTCAGCTGCTGCTGAGTCAGTAGGGTGGGTATTTAATTAAAGTTCTGGTGCTGTAGAAAAGAGAGATTAGGAAGATAGCCAGTTTCTGCAGCCCTTCTCTTTACAGGTTCTTCCATGCAGAGCCCCACTGCCAGGCCTGGAAAACAGCCCAATCAGTTCCTATGAAAGGGCCCATCCAGCTCAGAGCCTGCAATCTTAACAACGTGTCATTGGAACTTTACAAAGGCATGTGCATGAATAGAGAGGATGCAAGTTCTGTTTTATTTAATGAGTCATTGTGCAGAGGCTGGTAGCCATGGCTTGAAATTAAGTTGTAACATTAACAGACTGAATCATGGACCAAACCCTGCTTCAGAAGGAGTAACAGGCACACAGGACGATGGTAAATGGAGATCTAAAGCACTCGTGGTCATGATCATTAGCTGGGATTGTGGCCCAGTCCTCACTCTGGGAGGTTTTGGAGAATCTGGACCAGAGCAGGTGGCCAAAGCTAACATGAAAGAGATCTTGTCCCTTTCTAATCCCAAATCAAGAATCTGGGATGTGACGATCAACATTTTTCACTTTTATGTAGCTAGACATGTACAAAAGGAATGAAGGGGTAGTCAGAGAGTTATTTCTGAAAAAATAGAAGTTATTTTTCCCATTCAGCAGCAGGCCTCTACATTACCAGGTACAAACATGGGTGAGACACTGAGCCTACGTGCCAAGGAACAGAGAGAGCTGGAGAGCAGTACCAGGCCACTGAGCTACTCCAGCCAACTAAGGTAACTGAGTGTCAAATGGAGGAGAAGCTCACCCACCCCAGGGCATCACTGTCTAATGTCTGCACATGTGGACCAGCAGGATATCAATGCTTCCAGCCAGGTAGACCCAAGCAGAAGGCAGGGGATGGCTAGGTGCAGGGAGCTCCTGTGTCAGCTCCTCACAGCCGGCGCATACTTTTTGTGCTTCAGGCACTAGTTTGGTCTCTGAGTGTCTAAATGTAAGTAATGCACAATACTTGCCTTCAAACATTTAATTTTCTATTGACAGTGACAAACTATTTAATAAGTTGTGATGACACAGAGGAAAGTCTCACTGCTCTTTAGAAACTTTGCCTGATCTCAGCTCCGTCCTGGCTTCCTCCTCTCACACCCTTATCTAACAGAGTGGTGATGGAGCCTTCTGTGCCTTAGTTGCCTCACCTGAGAAATGAGCACATGGTTCCAACTTGAAGTGTGGATATGAGGATCAAACTGAAATTATTTATAGCCATCCCTTGGTGTCTATTGAGAATGGGTTCCAGGACCCTTGTGGATATTAATACCTGAGAATACTAAAGTTCCTTACTTCAAAGGCATAGTATGTGTGGGTACCCTATATGCATCTTCCCATATATTTTGTCATCTCTGGATGATTTGTAATACCTAATACAATGAAAATGCTATGTAAATAGCTGTTATACTATATTATTTAAGAAATAATAACAAGAAAAAAAGTCTGTATGCTTTATTATTGTCCATCCACCTACCCACAGAGTGCATTTTTCTTACTATGTTCTTCCCGAGTGACAAAATTATTAGTTTTCCCACCATTTCAATTGGTTGAAAATTTTTCAGTATTTCATCTGGTAAAAGCACCTCTTTCTACTTTTTATTCATCATCACAGGAAAAAAAAAAGTCTCAGCAGTATTGTGAACTTAGCTTACTCTATTCATCCAGAACTGAAAGAAGTAAATAAATAAAGTAGCAAATTTGGAACTAAACCACTAGTCAAATCATAGCAATTGCCTTTGGCCATCCTGTGTTTAGACATATTGACATTTTGTGTAAGTTTTAACTGATTCATCTCTTAAAGGAAATTACAAATAAATACCATACTTACCAAGCTTAAATACACAATTGCTTTTAGTCATTCAACACTGTATAAAACAGTGAGCAGCCAGAGTTCTTCAGGAGAAAATTAACTGCTCTTGAAAAGAAGAAAAATAGAAGCGTGCCACTCTCAACACAATCTGCAATCTTTGGCTCAACATATTAATGCTTTTAATTTCTCTTTGAGCAGCAATGGAAATTAGTGATCCATTTTTTCACATTCTTGGTCTTTGAGGTTGCATGGAAGGCTGAGCAAATGAGGGGTGTTATTCTGATTTCAGAAACACAATTTCTGTAAAGGACAGCACTTGAGTAAAAACCTGGAAGCACTTTGTTCTTGAGGCTTTTTATTCCTTGAAGTTTTAATAGAAGTAAAATGTATGGGTCAGAGTGTGAGATGCTGAAAGGCATGAATTGTTCATTTACCTTCAGGCAGTTAGCCCTGGCCAAGCCCTCCATCAGCAGAGAGACACCAGGTGACCGAGGTCAATGCTCTTGTGCAGCCAGTGCTGTTTGGAATGGGGGCATATTTTTACAAGTGACTCACATTTCACAGAGGCAAGACAAGAATGTTTACCTGGACACATGTCTGCTTTGCTGGTTCTTTTGGGGTCATCTAAGGAAATCTTTCTTTCTTGGCTTCCAGTTTCCTCAACTACAAAATGAAGGATTTGAGCTCAATGCTTTCTATGTGTTTGCAAGATCTATTCTTCTACAATGCTAGGAAGTGACCATTCCCACTGGTCAAGCATATACATTCACTATTTAGTTCATTATTGATTTTAAAAAAATCACATTTACAAATTTTGACTTCAAAGTGTGGCTTGGAAAAGATATAAACCAGTGGCTATCAAATGTGGCTTTGTACTGACATTGATATTTAATTTCTCATTTAATGTCTATTGACGTGTAATGCCACATACATACAGAGAAGTGCACCCATTGGTGAGCGTTCACGAAGCAAACACACTGGTCAACCTGAGAAATGGCATCTTGCCACCTTCTGGGAAGGCTTTAAAAATTCCCAAATTCCCAAGTCTGACTTCAGACCTACTGAATTGGAATCTCTAGGGTAGGAACCAGGAGACAGTTGTTTGCACAGGCTTCCTGGTGGATCTGATCCAGCCAGGCCAAAATTGCCATTTGCAAACCTCTGAAGTCAATAGTAGTTTTTTGCCATCTGAATAAACATGAAGATTCTGAACATCCACACAAAGAAGGACCCTGGGCATTGGCATGCATTAGCTGTGTTAGCATGAGGTTGAGGAGCACAGTTACTATCCCACAGGGAACTGGATCAGCCCCAGGCCACACAATCTGCTATGCTCATTATGTGCATTAGTTACAATCCCCACCATATCCCTGAGGTGGTGGTATTATGCTTTTACTTTACGATGAGAACACAAACTCAGGAGGGTGAAATAAGGTACCGGAAATCACACAGCCAGGGAGAATCAGTATTGAGTTCAGTCTGATACACAAATTCAATATAGTCATCTCCCTAGTCAATAGGTTTCTTCCTATGATTAAAATCAGGGTCCCAGCGGCTTTGGAGGCTGAGGTGAGGGGATCGTGAGTTCAAAGCCAGCCTCAGCAAAAGTGAAGTGCTAATGAATTCAGTAAGACCTCGTTTCTAAATAAAATACAAAATAGGGCTGAGGATGTGGCTGATTGGTCGAGTGCCCCTAAATTCAATCCCTGGTACCAAAAAAACAAAAACCCAGTTTTAACACAATCCACAACAATGCTGAACCCATACTGGGATGTCCCATGGCTGATGCTGGTGTTAACTCTCATTAAATTTTTCAAGAGATTACATCAGTTTCAGCCTTAGTCCATTCTAGTCCATTCTAATTGTATTGTGGAGGTTCCAGGAAAACATACACACAAACACAACTTCACTACTGCCATCTTTGTTGAGATCAGATGAAAACCTTTCCTCTAAATCTAGGTAAATCTATTACAAATGTAATTGGCACCACTGGCATTGACAGTGTCAGAGGCTGCTCATATTCTTTTATTGATTAAGAATTTTGTTATAATAGATCTTGTTGGAAAACAATACTAGTTGTTTTGCGGGGCTTAAAGGTGTTTACCCCACAGATGTGTCTAATTTTGTGGTTAATTATAGGGGAAAGTAGAATCACTATTCTAAAAACTATGCTTTGTGAAACAGTAGACTCTGTCACAGCTTCTCCTCTTATTTTATTTTACCTTATTTTAATTATGCTTTTAGTTTTCATGTTTTGGGCCTGGGAAGTGTCTTCTATCTGATATAAATACTTTTATCCCAGGGGCTTGGGAAGTGGAGACAGGAGGATAGAGAGTTCAAAGCCAATCTCAGCAAAAGCAAGGTGGTAAGCAACTCAGTGAGACCCTGTCTCTAAATAAAATACAAAATAGGGCTGGGGATGTGGCTTAGTGGTCAAGTTCCCCTGAATTCAATCCCCAGGACTCAAATTTATATATGTATGTATATATATGTGTGTGTGTGTATATGTGGGGGTGTATAGATAGATAGATAGATAGATAGATAGATAGATAGATAGATATCATAATAAAAAATGGCTACAACAGGGACGAAAAATGATGGAGGCCGGAAGATGGATCAATGCATTTCTTCTCACAGCTACATAAGACATCGATCATATCTCCTTATGCATAAGAGAACTTCTAAAATTACATATAAATATGATATTGCATTCTAAGCAGGGGTTTTCAAACTTTGAAGCTAGGATTGTCTAGTTTGGAGGCTGAAAATGAGCACTGATAAAGAAATAATGCCAGTGAATTATTCAGGGGATTGCAGGATGCCTTTCTTTAGGACAGCAGATCTCAACTGGAGCCATTTTTCTTCCCAGGGGATATTTGGCAATACCTGGAGAGTTAGGATTGTCACACTTGGGGAAGAAACACTGCTAGACATCCTAAATTATGCAAGGTAGTCCTCCACAAAAAAGAATTAGTCCAGAATGCCAGTGGTGCCAAGCTGGAGAAACCTTGGCTTAGAAAATGGCAATAAATCTCACAGAGAGACCAGCTTTTCTATAAAATAACGGAAAAGAATAAACTGTCTACTTGGATTGAATATCACTACACTGAAGGAGACCATATATTTGAAAGGGCTTGCTTAGATGCTAAATTAGATCCCCTCAGGGCTGTGTTGGAAAATGGAGCCCAGAGAAAACCACTTCCTCTTCGGGAACTGGGGCTATTAAGACTTTGTAATCTCCTCTACCCCTATTACTCTCATCTCCATGCTAATACTTCTCTGAGGGCAGAATTTGCTATTCTAATGAGAAATCAGCACACACACACACACACAAAAAAAAAAGAATGATAGCAATGTAAGATGTATCTCTCTTGAGCAAAGTTAATTTAGGTGTATAAAATCTCAATTGAAATACTGTACTATTTTTCTTTTTCTTTTCAGAACCCTAACTTGGAACAAATGTGGCTGCCATTGTGTCCCTAGGAGAGAGTTGCTAAGGAAACCAAAAGCCATCCTCACTGCTGATTCACTCCATCCCCGTGGATTACCATTATGGCCCATCAGTCATTTTGAGAGTCAGAGACACCACAGTGAGCAAAATGACGACTTTATCTGTTTATCCCAGGGGAACAGTTTCAAGAAATAGATTTACCCGATGCCATCAGAAGATTATCGAATGACCCCTCCTGGTAATGAGACAGAAAATGGACGTCGCTCACAGAAATTTTTCCTTGGAATACATTTGCAAGTCCTTAACACTGTGATCAGAAAATGCAAAATATAGTTTCCGATATACTGAAAGAATACATTCATAATAACTACAGGTAAGACCAATTATATGCTGCATATGGTTGTTATTGTTTGGAGCACAGTGCATTAACTTAAATATAACCTTTTTGTAGTTGCTACAAAAGCTGACAAAAAAAAAAAAAAAAAATCATGAAACTCTCCCACAGAGTGCCAGGCACAAAAAGTATTTTTTTAGTGAAAATTTTATGGGTGTGATTACATTTGGAATATTATGCCAGACAATGGCTAAGGAGAGGTTTCAGTCAGTGCAACTGGGCTTACAATGCTATAGAAGGAACAGGGAATTGGGATAGCTCAACTAATAGAGATGATTATTGCAGAGTAAGTGCTGCCTCTTCATACCTGCAGGGGATGAGTGAGCCTGGGGCCCCACCTGGAGCTACACAGACCTGAACACAGAAATGTTCCAGAGAGAGGCCTCTCTAGTTCCAGTCTGCAGTGCTGTCCTGATTGATTGATTCCCTTTGCCTACATGACCACAAGCCTAGGGGATCCACTTCCCACAGAGCTACTGACTTGGGTACTCTGCACTCTAGCCTTACACCTGCAGGGGTCCCTCAACCTCCTCTGCCTACCTACTGTCAGCCTCAGCTTGCTTGTGCCCTAGAGTTTGTTTCCTGCTCTCCTGATGTGGACACCATGCACTCCAGGCCTTGCACTGCCAGCAGGGACCTGACTTCCTCTGCCTGCCTGCCCACTGGCCTCAGAATGATGTTTCTCTGTTTTCCCAGTGACTGTGGACCAGCTATGTCCCAGCAAGCCAGCAAGCTTCTCTGCCACACATTGGGCTTCAACTGTACCTTCTTCAATGATGGAAATGCCTTCCAAGTTTGTCCTTCTTGGGGTATCTTCTCTCAGCCCCAGGGTGACCTTGAAAGTCTTCTTTCCATTTTTATCATTACTGTCCATTCAAAACATAATGATTGCTTATATCTACTTCTCCTGTTTGAATTATTTCATGGAGTCTGTCATCTGGTTGGACCCAGAATGATACACTGATCTCCCTCCCCTCCCTACCATCCTGGAATTTATGTCAGATCATAAAAATAAATGCCTATTGTTAGGTCAGAGGCAGACACAGAAAACCAGACCCACCCGCTGTGCTGCGCGGCGCTGCACCAGCACGGCACCAGAAAGTTCACTTGGGAGGCAATTTTGAACTGTTTCCCATCACCGTGCCACACCGCATGGGCACTCCGCCAGAAAGTTCCTTGGGAGACAATTCTAGAACCTCTCTCTCCCCATCACCGCCCAGAGCCAGCCCGCCCACTGTCGCGCACGACAAACGTAGCACACATGCGACAAACGCAGCACGCATGCGCCGAACGCAGCACGCATGCGCCGAACGCAGCACGCATGCATCAAGCACACAAAACGGCGGCCCCCAGTGATCTGTATGGAAGAAATAGTGAACTTCCAGTATGAGAATCTCCATGGCTCTCGGCTCATACTGGAAGAAATCTGACCTCATCAGCTGCACCAAACCAATCTCAGAGGACACTGGACTCTAAGTCAACACCTCTTCCTGGCCTCAAGCCTGCCGTTTCCAGATAGGGAGAGGCCTTATAACCCTGTGTAACATGAGGGACGGGGCCTTTTTCCCGACCTGTTCGAGCCTGGTGACTGGGCAGGGAACTGGTCCGGGAGCATATTTCTCAGAATAAAAGCCTGTTTTGGGACTGTTTCACTTACATCTGGTCGTTCATCTTACACCTATGTCATTTGTTTTGTTGTCATGGGCAAAAACTGAAACTGTGGACAGACTACTAGAAGCTGTTCCATGTTTCCCTGTTCTCTGGAAGGTCAAAGGTAGATAGCTCTGCAGAGACTTGAATTAAACCAAGTACTGCTTTTCTGTTCTTTCTCTCAGGAAATGCACACACTCTCCAGACAGAAAATTGCCCTTCGATTCAACAAAGTACAATGATCTATAATAATATTACACCAGGGCCCCAGTTCTGTATTTCTTAGCAAAGTAGAGTTAGTTTCTCTTTTCTGCTACATAAATGTTAGTTCCTGTGCTTACAGATACATCTTTCCTCATCTCTCCCTCTCCCCCTCTCTGTGTGTGTTAGAGTTACTATTGCATAATGCTTATAATGTGACAAGCATTGTTTTATATCTTTATGTACTAACTCTTTTAATTCTAATGGACATCCCTTTTAGGCAGGTATAACAAATACTCCCATTTACAAATGAGTAAATCAAGGCAATGAGAACTTAATTTGCCTAAGGCAGAAAAGTCAGTTAGCATCTCTCAATTCACCTGTGCCGTTACTAAGGTTGAATTCACTTGTCTCTAAAATAAGAAAAGATAGGAAGTTAATGAGCCAGTGACCCTGGGGAAGTGTCTTTTCATTATACATGATTAAGCATGGAAAAATGTAAATCATAAACATGATGAGTTCTGTTATCTCATTTGCTTTTAGCCTAATGTGTTGGAAAAATTAAAATAAAGGCCAGAATGAACAATTCTTGTCCCTCCTCCCTTTCTTAGGCTATGAATCAATTCCCTCCAGATACCCAGCCTCTCATTTCCCAGGGAAGATTGTATAGAGAACGAGAACACATTGGCTAGAGGCAAGGTCTTTCAGTTTCAAATTCACAAGCCCTTAGGATCATAACCAGTGGAACCAGAGGACCAGAGTGGGATAACTTTGTAATTTATCAAAATTAGGATACTTTTGAGAATAAAGGGGTTATTATACAAATCATATAAACCAGAACTTTCCTGAACATACCCACACATAGAGTACTGCTATTTGCCTAGAGGATAAGACCACCAGGGTCCAGGCATGAATCAAGTGGGTGACTTGACGGTAGAAAGCTAACAAAAGGCAAGTATGCAAGAGCTCAAAAGGGATAGTGACCACCGAGGAACTAGCAAAGGCAGAAGGAGTTCCCAACCCTTGACCAGCATGAACTGGAGCCGCAGAAGAGGGCTGCCCACAGAGCTGCGTCTTGGAGGAATTCTTGCCAGAATTGCCAAGACTAGGTGAGGAAGGGGTGGGAAATGCTGGCCTCTCCCCCCTCCTGCCTTAGCTCTCCTGCTAGAGCCACCTATTGGCCTAAACCAGCTGGAAGCCAGAGGACAAAGCAGCCTAGGAAGGTTGCTAATCTCTTACCACAAGAGAAGAGTAGAGAATGGGTTTAGGAGCATAGTCAAGCAAAAGAATCAATGTGCTGTGATATAATAGCGTCCCTCTTCCCATCATGCATCATCACAAGTCCACATCCTCCAGTAATTCCCTATTTCTTGGAATCCACTGCCATGGATCTCTGTACATGCCCTCATCTGACCCCACTGCCACCCCCAACTCCTGACCCAATTCCCTTGTGCTTCTGATACTTAGCAAAACCTTTTTTTTCCCCACATTTTTATTGTTGCATTATCGTTGCATACATTGATGGGATTTGTTGTTACATATTGGTACATGCACACAATAAAACAATATAATTTTGCCAATATCCCTCCCCATAATACTCCCATTTACAAATGAGTAAATCAAGACCTGACTCTACTTCTCACTCCCTGGTCCCTTTCCTCTAGTGATCGCCCTTTGATTTTTAGGACATCCACCCCCATCTTTGTTGGGACCAAAGATGGGACTATGGGACCAACTAAGGGATCAACTATGGGACCAACTAAGCTGGTTCCATAGTTCGGCTATTGTGACTTGTGATGGCATAAATATGAGTATACATAAATATGTATCACTGCAGTAAGATGACTTTAATTCTTCAGGATGAATACTGAGAAGTGGTATTATAGCTGGGTCATCTGGTGGTTCCATGCCTACTCTTTTGAGGAGTTTCCCTACTGAGTTCCATAGTGTTTATACTAATTATAGTCACACCAACAGTGTAAAGTGTTCCTTTTTCCCCACATACTCTCCAGTATTTATTGTTATTTATATTCTTGATGACTGTCATTCTGAATGGTGTGAGATAAAATCTCAGTGTAGTTTTGATTTGCATTTCCCTAATTGCTAATGCTGTTGAACATTTTTTCATGTATTTATTGGCTGTTTGTATTTCTTCTTTTGAGAAATATCTGTTTAATTCATTTGCCCACTTACTAACTGGGTTATTTGATTTTTTGGTGTAAAGTTTTCTGAGCTCATTACATATTCTAGATATTGATCCTCTGTCAGAAGAGTAACTAGCAAAGATTTTTCTCCCATTCTGTGGGTTCTCTCTTCACCTTCCTGTTTTCTTTGCTATGAAGAAGCTATTTAGTTTGATGCTGTTCCATTTATTAACTCCTGGCATTATTTCCTGAGCTTTAGGGGTCCTACTGAGAAAGTCACTGTCTGTTCCTAAAAGCTGGAGTGTTGACCCTATGTTGTTTTCTCAGAGTTGCATAGTTTCTGGTCTAATTCCGAGGTCTTTGATCCAAGCAAAATCTTCTATAGCTTTCTCCTCTCAATGTGTCCTTCATTGTTTTGCTCCATCTGAAATCTGGTTCAATGGACTGGGGATATTTGCACTCTCCTTAGTCCTCATTGTCACTTTCTGTTCTTCCCTTTTCCACAACAACCCATAACTTTGAAGCTCGAGCCTTCTAACTGTACCACCCACCACTCCACCTTGATGAAGTCACTTACATCACTCTGCTCCTCATCCTCTAAAGATGTGAACACTGGACTCATGGTCCCTCCTTCAACAGGTATTATAGCTTTGAAGTCAAACATGGAAAATGTTAAAAATTAACATTTAAGCATTTTAAATAATTGACTGCTAACCTGAAATTAGTTTCACTGCTATCACTAATTTCACAGCATTTCATTAATCCATTTCCTTCCCCACTCTCCTGGTTGATGATTACTTTCTTCACAAACCTTCAGTATCTCTTCTCCCATTTCCACTTTCCCTGGTCACCTTGATTCCTATTTCACTGTACCTCCGTGAAGCAATCCATGTTTGCCTATCATTATATCCACCTGCTGACGTGCACGTTTGCACCATTTGCTATGGCTCAAAGACTAAAAAATACATATATTTCCAGCCCAGATCGTCTTCCCTAAATCTATATTCACACATCCAGCTTATTGTACAATATATCCACCAGGATGTCTGATAGACATTGAGACATTTTATACATAATCCATATGAAGTAGGACTCTTGCCAGCTCTGGTCATCCTCCTCTATGCCTGGTCCTCCTGCCCTGTTATTCAGGGCTGTATATGGCAACTGTATGCTTGCAGCTGCACCATTATTCCATTATTCTCACCTCAGACGTCTAATGCATCAGGCCTCCAATCTGGGCTCTATGGTCAAAACATATCCTCAATTCAACCAGTTAGTACCATCCCAATCTCTAACACCTTCAAAAAGTCTCTGTTGCCTCATTTCTGGATCATTTAACATCCTCCTGCTTCTTCTCTGTTCTTCCATTGCTTCTCCTTAGTATAGAAATCAGAGTGAGTCACATCACGTTATTGCTCTATTTGAAACCATGCAGCATTTCCCTTCTCATTCAGAACACAAGTGAAAGCTCTTGGTATGGCCTAAAATCTCACATAGGAGCTAGTTGTGGGATTTCTGGGAACTCATCCCCTTGTCTTTACGGTTTGGATATGAAGTGTGCCCCAAAGATGCATGTGTTGAATGCAGCAATGCTCCAAGATGGAATTTGGGGAAGTGATTAGATCATCAGCGCTCTAGCCTCATCAGTAAATCAATGGATTGATAGTTGAATGGGCTACTGGAAGATGGTGGAGGGTATGCTTCAAGGGAGTGGGTCCTGGGGGTCATTCCCTTGGAGACTATATATTGAACCTGGCCTCCTCTCCTCCTCTCTCTCCTCTCTCTCTGTCTCTCTGCTTCCTGGCTGCCATGAACTGAGAAGCTTTTCTCTGCCGTGCCCTTCCACCACCATATTCTGCCTCACATCAGGCCCAAAGCAGCGGAACCTGCTGACTATGGACTGAAACCTCTGAAACCATGATCCAAAACCTATCTTTTCTCCTTCAAGTTGTTTGTGTCAAGTATTTTGGTCACGGTGATGAAAGCCGACGGACATGCTTGCTCGCCACACTGCCGTCATGCTGGCAAGTGTGACAATCTTGAACATGCCTAACATGCTCCTAAGCCAGGGATTTGGCACTTGGCTGTTTCTTCTTCTTGGAACTATGGGTGGCTTTGTAGCCGACACTTGTCATTCATCCATGTCTTCCTCCTATATTGTCACATTCTGCCATACAGTGTTTTTTATAGTTATTTTTTGTTTGTTTAGCCTCTGTCCATCCCACTAGACTATAGATAGCCTCTGTGATGACAGTATATGCTCTGAAAATACACTTTGAAGAATAAAGAATTGGAAATGATTAATTGGAGAGAGCCATGGGATGTGTGCACCAACACCTCTCTTCCTCTCTGTGACTACAGATGAACCAAACAGTAGTCTACAGAAGCTGGCAAACACAGCTTTGGAACAATGATTATTCAACATTAGCCCATTGTCCTGGTGAAAAGCACTCTTGACGACCTTTTGGAGAGTAGAAATTACTGATGCAGAGTTGCTTTCAAAGGGCATAAGAGCAACTAAGTTGGTGTATTAGGATGTATTATTTGTTACAACCATTCTCTGCCTGATTCCAGGTGCATCTGTGCATAGTCCCTTTCTTGGGAACCCTTTGCCCATGGAAGAGGTACACTGTTGTCACCCAATTTGACACTGTGCTCTGCTCTGACCAAGGAAGTGACAGGTGCACTTCCACAAGAATCCCTGATGTGATGTTGCTGTTGCCCTTTTTCCTCTTCCATGCGAAGTATGTCCCAAGTGGGGACAACTCCATCAGGTTGGTCCCAAAATTGCCCCAGACTGAGGACTTTTAATAGAACTGCAGCCAACCACATGTGAGAAAATAAGCCTGGGTTGTTTTAAGACACTGAACTTCTGTGTGGTTTGTTATCACAACTTAACCAGTGAATATTGATCAATGCTGTTGGCAAAAATGACACAGGAAACATCTGGAATACGGGCAATGGGAAACAGCTGTTGCTGCCTCTCTTGCTTTTCACCATACTCACCTGAGAAGATTCCAATTGATTAAAATCAACTCTACCATGCCTACACCTCTGCATCTGAACATGACTGGAAAATACATTAGTCTTGACTCCCCTAATTTTACATATGTAATTAGTAATATGAAAGGAACTCAGAAGCTAGTCCTGGTGACCAGTGAAGGAGGTGACATTTGAACTGGAACCTAAATAATCAGAGGAATCCAGTTATGCTGCTATTCTGGGAATAGCAAGTACAGAAGTACCGAGATTCAAACTGGCTTGGGGGATTTAATGGAGAGAAAGGAACATCTGGTTACAGTGCAAGGAAGAGAGGGCTCAGTGGGACAAGATAAGACTGGAGGAAGAGCCAGGGTCCAGAATGATCTATACACAATTCTCTTGTTTCAGGAAAGGACATTGGGTTTTCTTCATGTGCCATTGGGAAGCCATTGGAAAGTTTCAAAGGAGTAAATAAATTCCAGTTTACTATTGTCACATAAAAGGTACTCTTAAAATTAGTGGCTTAACATAGTGACCTCTATTGTACTCATAGATCTGTAATTTGGGCATGGCTTGGTGGAGTCAGCTTGTCTCTGCTTTGCCAGGGATCTATGATAGCTCAGACGTTGAGGTCAGGTGTGACCTGAAGACTTATTCACTCATAGGTGGGGAATTATGCTGGCTTTCAGCTGGAACAAGAAGGTCTAAGCCATGTGGCCATTTGGCTTCCTCACAACATGGTAACTGGGTTCCCAAAGTGAGCATATTGAGAGAAAGAGCCTAATGGTAGCTCATACTGCCTTCTCTTACTTAGACTTGGAGCTAAATCTGTCATGATCTACTCAGAGGACTGTCCCAAAAGGCTTCAGTGTCAAGGGGAAGGAACACAGACTCTACTGTTGATGAGTGAGTTTCAATATCACCATGTAAGTGAGATATATTGGAATGAGATATATTGAGATGGGGATATACTGATGCATCCAGATTAATATGCCCCCAAAGAGTGTGATTTATGTGTTTGAAAGGACACTCTTGGCTACTTGAAGGAGAACAAATTGGAGGAAGGCAAGAATGGAAATGGACTCTGGTCTGGTGGCTCAAATGATCTTGGAGAGAAGTGACGGTGACTTGACTATGATGGAAGAGTGAATGTAAGAAGCAGGGGACTAATTCAGGAATTAAGTCCCTGTTTGGAAGAAGGCTACTTTAAAAACCCAGTGGCTCTAAAGGCAAAGGAGAACAGGCAGTGGGGATATATGTAGACACTTGTCTCATCTGGGTTTCACTTCTGGGGGTTACTTGAAAGTGGATTTGCTGATTTTTTGATATTATTGTTATTTTAAACACATATATTTGAAATGCATACTTTGGTGGAACAGAATTGCTGTGCTAAATAAAAAACTGTGATTGACCAGCAGATAACACCTCACCTCGACAGGAGAGGAGAAATCTAGAAACATTCCTCTGTTTCTGAGGAGTGCCTGCAGACAGCCTTTTGAACAGACATCAGTGGGGCTCAACACAAGTGCAATTGACTCTTTTGGGCAGGTTTGTCAACATCTGGTCCTCTCCAGCCATGATGGGCCATCTTCTTTAATGAGTTGTCTTTGGGGCTTCTGAGAAACAATGACACCTGCTCCCATAGCCCCAGGCATGCTAGTAAGATCAGATATTCCAGACCTTCTATGTCACAGCTCTTCCCTCCTGTGATGCCTCGCATAAGAGAGGAGAGGACTCTAGCTTTGGAATCAGACAGTGCTAGGCTCCAATCCCAGTTCTGACACTTATGAGCTGTTTGACCTTGAGAGAGTTATTTCACCTTTCTGGGTCTCAGTTTCCTTCATGCTAAAATGATGATGATAACTCTACTTCATGGGGTTTATTTCAAAGACGAAATGAAACACCAAGATAGTAGCTCACGTGGAGTCTGACACATCTTATGTGCTCAGTAAATTATAATGATAGTTATTACCTATTAAAGAATAAAGATGCCGTGATATTTAGAAATCCATTCCTAAACTTCCAACAGCTAGCACCAGGCATACAGACCATTAAAGAACAGCTGACACTGCCTGCTGGCTCTGGTCATGTCACATCCTTTTTATGGCTCAGTGACTTAACATTTAGAAGATGGAACTTTCATAGTGAGAGCAAGTTAAAAAATAAGTAAAACCCCAGAGAGCATTTAGGCACAAACCAACTTAGATGAACCTGAATTTCTCAGCTCAGCCTGCCAGCTGATAGCTTTTACATTCTGCTTGAGCAAAGCTATGCTGTCCCAGAGGTTGTTGTAAATTCCAGAGTGCTGTATGCATGTCAAAGACCCAGGGAGAGAATAGCTCCGAAATGCTGATGTTTTTTGTACCTATCAACAAAGCCTGGAGCAAACGGGTCTGAGAAACACTTTGAGAGGCTTTAGAAGGTGAGTGCCTGACCTGTCACCAGGCCTCCCCTTCCTGGTGACCTTGGCAGTATGGTAGGTCACCCAAGTCATCATGCAAGTTTGCAAACCTTGGAAATGCCCAGATGATTGTTTTTTAAAACTTCTCATCCAGTTGTTTAGTATCAGACAACACAATACATCCTAACTTCATGCATTCTAACTGGAGCATCATCCTCTGATAGGTGGCTTTGTGTACACCGCCCCCCGCCCCCACTAGTATCAGGTATGGCTGGTCTGTATTGAGTGAGGTAAAGGTTACAAGTCTTGTAATAGATTTTACATGCATGATCTCATTTTCTCCTAACATTTGTTCATCTGTGTAACAAATACTGATTGCCCAAGAATCTCTAACAAGGTACCATTTTACAAATGAGCCACCCGAGTTTCAAAGAGAGAAAGTGACCAAGTCCCCTTAAGGGGTGAGTAGGAGAGTCAGGATATGAATGAACCAGCATGGGCACTGTTCCCAATAAGCCATTCTTCCCTGGGGCTGCTAATGCTGTGCAAGGAAAGAAAGCTAGACCTGGAGTCTGGAGATGCAGGCGCTTTGCTTGGCTAGTTACTGGTCACGACCTTGGGTAAGTCACTAAATCCTTTTGGGTTTTTTCTGTATTTTTATGGCAAATTGCTGAACACTTTTTAACCTACCTTCTGGTGTTCTGTGAGAATTAAATGCTATAAAGAAACAGTTCTCCTTAAGAACATCCCTTTTGGGCTCACTCAGCTCCTGCTGAAATGGTGCAAGTGACAGGTCACTCATGGCTTTGCAACGCTGGCAATATTGGAGAACCCTAGCGACCACTTGAGTTACAATCTTCTCTCTTGTAGTGTTTACTCAATGGCCCAGAGTGAAATCAAGGAAGCCATTTTCCTGGCTTTCTTCAAATGTGTAATTTTAAATGTATTTTCTTTGATTCTATTATTTTAACATATAATTCATACAATAATCGTTGACTAATCTTGCAATGACCTTTCTAAGATGAAACATGCACAATTAATCATGCAATAATTTCTAATGTCTATTAATTTCCACACATGATTCCCTTTTAGTATTTTTGACAGGTAGTAAGTAATTTTATTTTCATCTATTGATTGGTTCAAAAAACAATTAAAATTCAATTTTGAACCTCCTCATTTATAACACATGTAAATTTATAGTCCAATATTTTCTCCATCTCCTGCCTTCCAATGACATCCACTAGAAGCTATGCAGTGGAATACTATGGCTACAGAAAAGTTAAAGAGCCCAGTCAGGAAGGGGAACTGTGAACACTTTGATCTTGCTGTTTGTGAACTGATGTTTTTTCTTATGCTTTTGAAGTTACAACAACCCAAATACACAAAAATTTTACTTGCTTTTTAAGGACAATTAAACAAGAACCTGTGTCAAGGACGGAGAGAAGACCAAACTGAAAATAAGATATTATGGAGTACTAGGAACTGGGGAGACTGAGGTAGCCAGCTGCACCTAAAAGGGGCAGTTTCTCCAGTCCATGGAATTTTTGCCCATGAGCATAGGGGATCAGGATTATAAAACTTCTGGTCTGGCATGAGAAATTAGAAATCCAGATTCATATATGTCAATTCCCATTTTTTAATGTTGGCAACTAAATCAAATTTTATAAGAAAGAGACCAGCCAAAATGAATTCTTCCTCAGGGCTTATCTAGCCAGTAAGCTGCCGATTGGAATATCTATTACAAATATCAGTCAGCCTCTTGCTTATTTTCATGTAAACTATTTGATAGATATCTTTCTAGATGTTTGTCCCCTGGTTCTTTTTTATGGTTACGTAGTATTCCACTGCATAGCTGGGCCCTTATCCAGCTCCTTATTGATGGTTAAGAATTCTGCAAATGTCAGCCGGGTGCGGTGGCGCAAGCCTGTAATCCCAGCACTTAGGAAGGCTGAGACAGCAGAATTGCGAGTTCAAAGCCAGCCTCAGCAACAGCGAGGTGCTAAGCAACTCAGTGAGACCCTGTCTCTACATAAAACACAAAATA
The DNA here is from genome assembly GCA_004024805.1 of Geosciurus inauris. Classification (NCBI taxonomy): domain Eukaryota; kingdom Metazoa; phylum Chordata; class Mammalia; order Rodentia; family Sciuridae; genus Geosciurus; species Geosciurus inauris. The sequence goes on from PVHX01002335.1 coordinate 25,804, forward strand.
GGGCTGAGGATGTGGCTCAGTGGTCGAGTACCCCTGAGTTCAATCTCCAGTACCAAATAAATAAATAAATAAATAAATAAATAAATAAATAAATAAATAAAAGAATTCTCCCTACTTCTGACCTATTATATGTTTCTCTAACATTCAGTCTTTTTACTTCTTTTTAGCTATTTCTCATTCCAGCTTCCTTACCTCACTTCTCTTAGGTCATCTTCAAAAGAAATTTTGCTGAATTCTTCCACATACTCATCATTTATACCAGTATAATTTCAGCAAAAATTCATTTTAAGTTGGTTGGAGAGAAACGTGACCATATATACGAGTGTACTTTGGTTCATAATCATTGATCTGGCCCCCCTTAGCCTCCCAAGTATCCACCTGGAAAATAAATAATATAACCACCTTACTCATAATCTACCCATCAGACAAAACCATCATCCTCATCTTATTACAGTGTGCTCCAGACACTTTTATAAGTATTTTACATCTTTGATCACATTCTACATATAAAATTTTATACTCTCATTTTATATTTAACACTAAAACCTAGGCAGTTTATGATATTATTCAAAATATTTAACAGATATTTGATTGGCTATATTATTTTTATTCTCCTGATTATTGGAAACCTAGTTTATTCCCAAATATTAATATTATAAACAGTGCTTCAATGAATATCTTTAGGCAAAAACCCTGTCTTCATTTCAGATTACTTTCATTAATAGAATCCCAGGAATAGGATTTCTAGGGTGAGGGTGATGGATATTTTCAAGGCTCTTGAACTGTATGTCAGGTTTCCTTCTTAAAGGTAGAAATCCTTTATGTTCTTCCAGCTATGTCAAACATGTCTGCTTCGTTGCACTCAATATCCAATATTAAATACTTTCATATTCTACAGTTCAATTAATCTGATAGGTGAAAAATAACATTTCATTGTTATTCTAATTTCCATTTCATTGATAATGAAGTTGAAAAATGTTGAAATGTTTACTAGCCATTAAAATGCCTCTATTTGAAATTATCCTTGTTCTTTTTCCCTCTACTTATGGGGAACTTCATGCTTCTATTACCTTTTGGCATGAATTCTATTTTTTTTTTATTAAGGATATCACCCTCTGTCCTGTTGGAAGGAAGCATTTCTCCCTGTTTCTTTTCCTTGGATGTGAAAAATCTACTGACTTTTCTCTTTGTTATTTCTTCAACACCTTTTAGCTTAAAAATTCTTGCCCTCATCTTTGCCTAGGTTTTATCACTATTTATTTCCATTTTGTCTTAGTACTTTCTATGATTTTGTTAACAAGCTCATTCTTTCTGGTAAAGTCATACTATATAAGGCTGAAGTTTAATAGGAAGTTACATTTACATTTTGTTTTGTTCTTCTTGGAAACTCTATTGCTGCTATCGATTGTCCATTTTAATAAGGAACTTCCATTCCAAAGCAATCATGCATAGGCACAATTGGTAACAAATAATGAAGAATAAATGCTTTTCCTCCCACTTCATTATTTAGCCAGAAAAATGATAAGCATTACTTAGGCATGAAGACACACCCTGTTTTCAACCAGATAACTTTAGTAAAAACAACAACAACAACAAAAAAAACACACACTTCTTTTGTCTGGGGTAATGGTAGAAATGAATTGAAGTGTTGAATTATTAAAATCTGTTGTTTTCTAAGTAACTATGCACAGTATCTGGCATTTACAAGATGAATTCTAATCCAAAGGATTTCTCTGAGTTGTTAACCAGAAATTCAGTGACAAGGACTGGCAAATATTACAATGCAAAAGAAAATGCCAAGCAAACTCCCCAGACAATAGACTATTTATCACAGTTTGTCAAAGTGGAGCAAGTACATAATTTTTTGATCTAGTTGACACATTCAATTATCTTCTAAAAGTTTCTATCACAGGTCTCCTTTCAGCTATCATTGGGTACAAAAATGTAATCCATAATTATCGATATTTCATGTACCTTATATCAAGTGCTCAACAATTCCCTCCTCACGCTTTCCATCTCCCAGACGAAACTGGAAAAAAAAAAGAAAGAAAGAAAATAAATGCTTAGCAATCAAGATTTGCAAAGTGGCCATGACGGGCAGCCAAGGAACTGACAGCTGAAAACAAGGAAAAAATACGTACAGCATAGCTCAGGTTTGGGTTTGCTGAGGAAATAATTTGTTGCATATCATAGACTCACAGATGGCTGGGACAAAAAGGGACTTTGTGAGCAATAATAATTCAGTCTATTTCCCTGCTCTTAGCTACAACCAATAACTTTCCAAATGTATGTGCATATCTTAAAATTCAAATTGTGAAATGGTGTCAAAATCAGAGGCAAAGTTTGAGATCAATTCTACCATTTTCTAATAGCATTTCCTTGGGTACCCAAATAATTCTGGATCTTTTCTGAGTATAAAAGGATCAATACTGGCTGGGTTCCTGGGATGTTAATGGGATACCAGGTAGAATTAACAGTAACTCCCTCTTTCACCCCTCCCCGCTAAGAGATTTGGAAAGACAAAGCTGTCAACTAATCTTGAGATATATATACCCATATTTACCAGTCCTCTAAAATGGGAATTTTCCTTGCATGTCAAACTTGTATTTTTCATGTAGTACCCTTGGCTCACTTCTGGTTTATTTGCCAAAGGGGTTGAAGAGTAGAGATGATCAAACTTAGTAAGATAATCTTTCATTTGATGTTTTTGCAGACTTGATAGCTGCCATTTATAAATGGTTCAAGGCCCTATCTTCCTTCCCCTAAGCCTTTAAATGAAAGAGAAACAGCAAGATTGTACTGCTAGGTATCTTCTGACAAATACCTTCTTTTGTCCTTTTTATCTCATATCCAGCTCCCCTACCTCTGCCCCATGTGCTCCACTTTTACAGTTCTAGAAAGGAATCCTAAGACAGGATACCTGGTTTTATGTTGGACTCTCTTCTTAAATTGTCTATCCCATCACAGCAAGAGCAGAGAAAATACGCCTGGTAGATCCATGCCAATGAACATGAGCTGTTCTATGAACATGAACTTGACCTTTGATCCCAGCCTTCTCTCAATTGAATGTCAATGAACTGCATTAAATAATACTCTGTTTTATTTAACATACACAAGAACAACTAATATAAACTAAAATTACCTTTCATTAATGGAATATAATAAAACAGGAGGAACTTAGAGTCCCTTTTGCTTTTATATTAGGCAAACTGAGGCTCAGAGATGTCCAAGGAGGTACCCAAACAATAAATTAGTTAGTTAATGTACAATAAGGAAGAAGCTACCTTTCATCACTCATAGTTCCTGGTTTTTCTATTCCTGAGATGACAGAAAGGATTTGCATAACTCAGGTCATTGTCTCTGAAGACATCCTTTCAAAGTTACTTATACTTGGGAAAACCCTAACACTGCTGGGAGATTGGATAAGACAGCAGTCTTTGGCACACAATTGGCAACCGAAAAAATCAGCGAAAAGAATCAGTGATGATTTTTCTATCCATCAATCATTTCAGATACATATTTATTCATTTATTTATATGCATACACATATATACATATTTACATATATGTATATGTTTATATTATATGGTTGCATGTATATATTATATGTATATGCATATATGTATATATTCATATATGTGTGTATGAAGTGATTGATAAGTTGAAAATATAATACATATAATACATAATTGTATATTTAAATAAATATGTATTTTATATTTATTTTAACATGATTTAATATTTATATATAAACATAATTTAAGATAGATGCATACACACATGTACATATGTGTGTATGTGTGTATATATGTACATATGAAATACATTATTAGAATGTGATGGTTGAGATTATTGCCTAAAGAATATTCCATCCTGTGGATGGAATTTACTGTATGCCATGTTTGTGGGAGTTTCCACATGACTAGCTTTGACCAATGAAATATTAGCAGAGTGATACAAGAAGAGGCTTAAATGTGACTTTGACTTACCTGGTTCTCTGGTACCCTGGTTCTCTGGTGAGAAAACATGGCCAAGGAAGCTATTGCTTGGCCCTGGGAATAGAACTGAACCCAATCTGCAGCCTGGAACCAAGCCCAGCTGGAACACACCTCAAAGTTGAACTGTCCATTCAAGTCCACAGTCACAGTGAATCTGCAGGCTTTTTTAAAGAAAAGAATACATGTGAATCATTGTCAGCCACTGAGTTTTAGAGTGGTTTGTAATGCAGCATCATTGTGTCAGTAATTGCTGGTACATGTAACTAACTTTTGACTGTGAACTAAGAGACAGACTCTGTGATCAGCACAATCTCAATTTTATCCAATCATAATATTAGGCAACATTATTAACACTATAGCACAAATGAGGACTTGGAGCTTCAGAAAGGCTAGGAAACTTAACCAAGTAGATATGATAACAACTGCCTGGAGCATGACTTGAATGGAGATTTTTCTGATTTTAATGCATTTGTTATGCCTCGACTATGTGTTTTCACTTGAAATGGGAGAAATTAAAGACATGGGTGGTCCTTATCAGTGAGGTTATATCATGGGCATGGACCCAAATAACTGCCACTGTGCTCTTTTCCCAACTGCAATTGCACATGAATTGTTGAGGGTTGTGTTTCAATCTTTGCCAAGAACTGAGCTGATTCAGCTCCTGGAAGTTCACTCCAAAGAGCAATTGATAAAGAGTTCTCCTAGGGAGACAGACGATAGAGTAATTCCTCAGATGACTTCCACAGAAAAATGCTATCGAGGCTATGAGATGAATGTCCTGGCCATGAAAAAATGGAATGATGACATTGCTCTGATGTTTTATAACATCTCTTGAGCTTTCTTGAGCCATAGAGAGTATTAGCATATGAAGTATACCCAGCATTGAGGGTGGCAAGAGAAACCCAACAAGATATTCTTATATCATGTAAAAGACATGTTTAAAAAACTAGGTCATTTGGAGTTCTGTTGTCTTTACGATGACTTCAAATCCACCTCAGTATGTCCCTATTATAAATTCCTGAAAATTTTTATTTCTTAGAAGATGGAAGGAAACTCTCTGCTCAAGCACTGGCTCTCTCCTGCTTTTCTGATTCCTTCTACTGGTCTCCTCTCCTCCAAATGCTGACAGTAGTGAAACGTGGCCAAAGCTATGAGGAATGAGCTACCTAAACTCCCTGTCCTCAGTGATGAGGTCTTATAATAATTCCAAAGAGTCAGGGGATGGGAGAGGTGAGCTGGATGTGGCTTTTTCTGTGGGGGGTTGACCTTTCTGTCAGAATGGGAAAGAGATAAGCAATGGGTAGTAGATTGGTACCCAACTAGGACACACATCCTAAAGGGTGGCACCTGTGAGTGTTAAGTCTTGGGCTTATGAAAGTTGTGGAGGATATTTTTGGGGCCCAGGAGGCACACAGATGTGAGTTAGAAGCAGTGTCAACAACAGCATCATGTTGCCATGCTTAAGTATGTTGGCCACCAAGGATTTGACCATTCGTTTCCTAGCACTACATGAGGCTGGGAATTTTGCAACTCTGTGGTGGAATAGGAATCCCCAAAATAACTGAGGTGCCCATGAGAGGAGAATTTTAACAATATGTCGGATTCACTGATTTCTGAATCCATTTGATAAGTATTTATTAAGAGTCTACTATATGAAAAACCATTGTTCTTGATGTAGGGATGCAAAAATGGAGAAAATAATATCTCTTGTGGATATTACATTCTAGTGACAGATGAGGAAGAAAGAAACAGATAAAGGACAAAATATGAGTAGTGAAAATAAAGGGCAATTGGAATGATTTAGCTAGGGTGGCCAGAGACAGTCTCTCTTAGAAAGCAACATTTAAATGAAGGTCACAATAAAGTGAGAGTATACTATAACCATGTGAGAATCCAGGAGAAAAGAGCTGTGGCTGATATAACAGCCTAGAATTTTGAGAATTAGTGTGATCCAAGAGCTGCAGCAGTCAGAATGGACAGAACAGCAACCAAGAGGGACAGTGGTGGGAAATGAGGTGTGAGAGGTAGATGGGGTCAGATCATGGAGGGCCCTGTAGGGTAAGAATGAAATCTGGATTTTGTTCCTGATAAAAGCAGATGCCACTAGAAGGTTTGGGGCAAGGGGATGACATGATCAGACTTCATTTTTAAAGAAATTCTCTGACTGCTGTGTCAAGAGAACCTGATATTATAAGAGCAGAAATATGGAAACCAAAACTTACATAATAATAAAGACAAGAAATGATGGTGGTTGTGTGAAGGAACCTGACAACATTGTAAGAGAAGAGGAGTGGTGGATTCTGGATATGTTCTGAAGGTAGAATCAATAGATTTCATTAGAAATCAAATTTGAAACATGAGTAAGGAGGATTCACAGATGATTCCAAACACTTTGACCTAAAAACCGGGTGTGCAGTAGTGCCATTTACTATATGGATAATACTGGGAGGGGGAGGAGCAGGGAGGGGGCAGGGACACAAGGGTACTATTTTGATTTGCTAGACATCCAATGCAAATGTCACATAGAGAGCTGAACACACATGTCTAAATGTAGGGGAGACTTTCTGGCTCTACAGTGATTTGGGAGTCATCAAAGTATTCGTCAGGGAAATAAAGAAGTCTGACATTTAGGGAGTAAAAATAAGAAAAGAAGTTATCAAAGTACATTGAGAGGAAAACAAAGTGGCATCAAAAGAAAGTCAGGGGGTTGATGTCTCAGAGGCCAAGAGAAGAAAGAGTATGAGGAAGGAGGGAGATGTTGTCAGCTCAAGGAGGAGGACCACTGAGCACTGGCTGGGGATTCAGCGGTGTGGATGTCCTCAGTGACTGTCATGAAAGCCCTTTCTACAGAGTGGTGAGAGTGAAACAATAAATGGATTTGGACCCAAAGAGTGTAGCTCTGAAGGATTCTGCTACAAAGGTACAAAGCAGATTAGAGGTCAGATGAGCCAAGAGAAGTTTGTATTTCTCTATTTTAGATATAGGAGACAGAATAGCATTATTTTATGCCACTGAAAATCATCTAGGGTAAAGGAAAAATTTGATAATATAGAAAAGAGAGGGAGAAGATTGATGGCAGGACTAGTGATTATGGGCATTCTGGAGAAAAGGGGATCCAATGACACATGGTCCTGGGCTGCAGTCTGGATAGTATTCATGGTAGTGGGTGGGAAAGCAGGGTATATCATCGCAGATGAAGATGGATTTGGAGGTTGGGTAGGGGAATGAAGAAACAGTCTTTTATGGATTCTATTTTCCCAGCAAATTGAAAGTAAGTCTTAGCTGAAGCTGAGGAGGAAGAAAAGATGTTGCAGATTTGAGAAGAAGGATAAGTGGTAAGTGGCTTATATCCTGGGAGGATATAAGCATGTGACAAGGATTATGTAGGGCCTTGTGGTGGTGATGGAAGTCCAGTCAGGCTAGAGGCCAGAGTGTGGCCGGTCAGGCTGGGTTTGTGCTTCTCAAATCACATTCAGCCTGTGCATCGTTGGCAGAGGGTTGGATTGAACTCGAGGGGGCTTTTCCAGTATGACAAAGGGAGAGGGCCACAGGATTTAATAACCCACTCGACAGGCTTATGATGTGGAATAATTAATCCACCTGTTTCTAAGCATTTTGTAAATTTGGCTCTCAAGAATAATGTTTTACTATTGGAATAGATGAAATTGTTCTGTTATGGATGTAAAAGTAGCCTTTGACTAGTTTCATTATTGGTATCAAGGACATGGATCACCCTTATACTTCATAATGCCATTAATAGCATGCGGTTGCAGACAAAATGGCATAAATCTTGTGCTAAACCGATATTAATCGAATTATCTCAAGGTAAGTATGTCACATAACAATGAACCGTTCAGATATGCTAATAAATAGTAGAAATCTAGGGAATGAAGTCTTCCATCAAACTTCATAAAGCATAAAGGTCAAACCCATAGAGAATCAAACTCGCCCCTGTCAGCCTCCTCTCCATAGCTCTTTTTTCCTGCCAAGAATATTTCTTTGGAATACATTATGTTTGAATTTCCTTCCTTCTTTCCTCTTGTCTCTCATGTTATTTTGTTTCCCTTTGATTTTCTCCCCCTCTCCTTTTATTTCCTTTTCTTTTCTCTACCTCTTCCATTTATTTCTTAATTTTCAGACTTAATACTAAAAAATGAAAGAAAATGCCAAACTTGTAGAATGTAGCCGTTCATCTGTGCTAACCCCACCGCTTCCCTTGCTCTCCAGAGCTTTATCTGATTATATCACTTCAGAGCTTGGAGAGTTACCATGGTTACAGTTTTCCAACCTTTCCCTTTGAAAAGAATCCCTCTTGCTCTAAGAGAAATCACCTGCAAAGTAGCCATCCAGCTGCCTTTGTTCTGCCCTGTCTGCATCTTCACCCATTATCTGCAGTCAGAGTTAGGTCAAGAGCCTTGCCAATGCCTATGAAGTGGAATGGTAGCCACGCTGGACCAGGGCTGGGCTGGAGTCTGCCCTCCTCTAAGCTTCCGTCCTCCCCTCCTACTCCTGCCCTTGCAATATGTGGACTGAAACCAGGGAAAGTGGGCACCTCAGTTTCTTTTCACAAACACCTATGTTCTTTTTAAACCGCTATGTGACTTCTAAGGAACTGAGTCCTTGTCCTAGAATTTGACAGGTTCCCTCCATCACAAGAGGGAATTTTCCTCTGTATTGGTTTGCCAAAAGCAAAATTAGTGATCTCAATCACCTGCCACTTAAACAAGAGTAGATTTATTACATTTGGCACAAAGGATTCCTGTTACAATTGAAACATTGCATGTGTCAGCCAGAAAGAAGGTTGGCCATGATTCTTTGCTTGGTTAATGGAAAGACACTACCTCACTTACCCTCTTCCCTCTCTCCCTGTTCTCAGCACTTCTGCTTCCCTTAACAGTGATGGTCTTCCTTCCTGGTCCAGCGTTTGCCCTCTGACTGAAGTCATGGAAAGAGATAAAAATTAGGCACCTAGTGTTGAAGCGATAGTAGACCTCCACATGGAGGTTCCAGTAATGTCTTTGTATTGCTCACTTTTTGCCAAACTGAAGAGGTGGCATTTATTCCCTGCCTGCTCTTTCTCATCAATTATCAGGGAGATAACATTAAGGTTAGTTTTGGGTGCTACTTTGGGCACTATCTGCATGTCTATGACCAATTACTGTCTTTGCAATCTTGGTTGGAATTTCAGTTAGGCCCCAGAACATAATAACTTGGGCCAAAAAGTTGCAACAGCCATTTGCCTTTCTTTGGATAAAAAAGGAAAACTTTGGTTTTGGAATGCAGAACTGTTTCTCGAATATTGGGAGGACTTTTTACTAAAGTGAAATTACTGCAATAGCCAGCTAACACAGGCATTATAACTCAGGAATGTAAATTTGTGTAATAAGTCTGACTCCATTTTTTGATGTTTACTGACAACATTTAAGCACTTTGTTCTTCTTCACTTTCACCTCTTAGAAAGCCAGCTGGTAAGGCATGCTGTAACTTCTCCAGAAAGCCTTATTGTGAGGGGAATAAGCCTTTTCACACCCTTGTAGTATATGTGCAATGTCATCAAAATTGACATCTAAACCTAATTCTGGGTAGAAATCCATCTTGTTTTAGTATAATGTCTGTGACAATTCACATATGAGAGGTTCTTTGCAGAGGAGCACACAGCTGCTCCAGTGGTGAGTCTCACCCTTTCTCCATCCAGTACAGAGGGAAGTTGAAGGGCTTGGCCATGACTTAGGTTCTGTGTTCCCTGATCCTTGACCAAGCTGCAGGCCGAGGACAGATTGCCAAATCTCAACCAGGAGAGAATCCAAAGCCTCATCTTTGCATGCTGTTCAATCATCTATCATCATGTGGAAGATGGTAGAAAAGAAAGTAAGGAAGCAGGGTAGGGAAAACAGAATGGAAACAAAAATGGCGACTGGAGTGAACTCACACAGTGTGAGCACACACTGCTAGCAAGTATCTGAGCTGAGAGCATGCACAGACAGATCTGACACCAAAGACTGCCTTTCTCCCATGAAATCTGCTTTGGGTGCTTTAATACAGCATGTCATCACAAAGCCAGCAACAGGGGCATCATCATCCTTGCTATTTCTCCCACCTCTCCCCGTAGCCAATATTCTCTGAGCTCTCTCAATTTGCCTCTTCATATTTACCATAGTATCCTGTGCTCTCCATCCCTATCAACAAACTTTTATTAAATCCTCTGTTGCCAGCAGTAGTGCAACACCATTTCCTAATTAGCCCTGGGCCTTTACATTTTGCATGTTGTAGCCAGAATGATCTGAAATCCAAATTTGGTTCTTTAAACAAATACTTTTAATATCTTTCCATCATCCTCAAGATAGAAATTCCTTAACACATGGCTTCTAGATACTTCATGATCCACCCCATAATGCTGGTCTAGCCTCGTGTCTAGTTCTCCATTCAGGAGGCATCACAATTATCCTTATATGTATAGGATTATCTCTTCTCCAAATCTGTTCATCTTTTATTCTCTGTCCTTCTCTCACCTCCTACCCCTCAGGTTCTCAATAGTAATCCTTAGGTCTCAGCCAGGTTTCTAACCCCTCCAGGAAACCCTCTTTGAACCAGTACTGGTAGGTTGAAACTTCCCACATTTCTGGGAAAAGCCCTCCTCACATTCACAATTTTCTCACTGGATAGTAACTAAATTTTGATTTGGTCATAATCCTTGTTAGGTCAGGTTTCCTGAAGGGGAGCTACCATCTGACATAATAAGAAATAAGTAAGTGCATTGAAGGAATTCCTGTAGGTTTCAACCGCAAACCAAGTGAGCCCCAGTTAAACACTGAAAACTGACAACACATTCTCCAGATGATAGCTGCAGGTCCATTCATTGAGCTAATCTGGTGGCTCATAAATGAGATAGAATGAGCTGGATGAAGTGGCACATGCCTGTAATCTCAGGGATTTAGCAGTCTGAGAGGATCACAAGTTGGAAGCCAGACTGAACAACTTAGCAAGATCCTGTCTCAAAATAAAAAATAAAAAGGACTGAGAATGCAGCTTCGTGGTAGACAACCCTGGGTTCAATCACCAGGACTATAATAAATAAATGATAAGAATGTAAAGAAGTGCTAAGAATTTAAATGTAAAAAGATTTTTAAGCCATAAGATAATACTGATAATGATTGTTAATCATTCATGATATTGATACATACAATGCGAAAGAGAGACCGGATGTCCAGCTAAGAATTCTTAGAGGATACTAAGTCAAGATTTGAAATTGGATCAGCCCTCACCCCCAGAATAAGGAAATTAATAAATGGTAATCATTGTTGGAGACATTATCTGTTTTGTTTTTTCTTTTCTGCCTCAGAAAAACTTCATAGGACTAAACACACATGCTCACGCATGCGCGCTCGCACACACGCTTTATGCTGGCAGGTTCAAGTGCTTCCTGCTGACAGGAAGTGGCAGAGCATTTACCGCCGACATCTGCATTGCATTTAGTGTTATTATATTGATTTTTATGAGGATAAAACATGGCTGGTAGGACACTTTAAAAAATTGGGTGACATTTCTGAATCCAAATTTTTTTTTCCTTTTTTTCCCCAAGGAGCACATGTGGGAACATTTACTTGTCTATTCATAATACTTGGAAAATGTATTTGACTTAAATGTTATAAAACAATGAAATGGAGAAATTTAACCACTCTGTGATTTGAAGACAGAATCTGAAAATCAGCACTACTTCCTTGTGCCCCAAAAGGGATCTGAACAGCATCCTCACCATGATTTTTCTAAACTCTCAGGTTGCTCACTCCAATTTCCAAATGAAATTGCTCTACTTCCTGGAAATGAGGCGACAGTTTGAAGATAGTTTTATTATGCCATGAATCTGATAAACTGTTGGACTCAATTTACAATCTTCAAAGGTCATCTAAGGATGAGAGTATGTTGCTGAAAATGGAACAATATTTTAGACAGGAACAGTCTTTTAGACTATTCTTTCTGGTAAAAGCAAACTGTCATTAATAGGGAAAACAGTTATTTTGAGGGATCCCTGAACTTTCACCAGGGAGGGCACCCTTTAGATTCACAGCACTTCCTATATATCATGCAGGGGAACTCATGGTGTTCCGTGTCACAGGACTACCAGGAAATCCACTGGTATCTTGCAGCCTCTCTTCCCTTCTCTATGAAATAAGCAGTTATATGAGCATCCTCTTTAAGAATTTCATTATATTTTATTGATTTAACAATGTTCAATTATATTGAAAACTCAATGAAGATAGAAATTGTGAAAAAAAAATCATGCCTTCCAATACCTAGTTGGAAGAAATGATGTAAAAAGATCCCATGAGAAGCCAGCTATAAAACCCTTAATGAAAAATGCTTGAGGACAATAACAGATCTAGATGAAGAGACATATAAAGTCATAAAATGACATCTTTAAAAAGGAGATGCAAATTATATTTCAGTAGGGAATACTCAACATTCCAAAGTATAAGTTAGCTCAAATTCAATGTATAAGTTTGGTATAATTCCAATAAGAATCCCAATGAGATGTTTTATACAATTTAAGTTGATTATATATTTTGTCTGAAGGAGTCAGTGCACAGAATTAAACAAGACATTTTTTAAAAAGTACCATAACTTATCAAACTAATTATTGGCATATATGTAAACAAAAAAATTACTAGGTTAAGCCCCAAATCCAGAATCAGAACTCTGCCTTCTTGAAACATAGTATAAGATGAAGATGGAAATCCAAACTTAATTCAAAGATGAATAGCTTACTGAATAAATGGCATTAAAACAATTAACTATGTCAATTATTATAGTCATAAGAACTATATTCTTACTTTAACACACATTTAACTAAATAACAGGTAGTATAAAAATCTAAATGTACAACATATAAATGTATTAGAAAAATAAGAACACATAGTTCTATTCTTGAAATAACACAAGCTGTTATAAGCAAAACATAAACCAGAGAAACCACTCAGAAAAATATTGATAAATTTAATTACATGAATAAAAGACCTTAGAATTAATAAGCTAATTTAGCAAGGTTGGAGAATACAAGGCTATTACATCAACTTCAATATTATATCTGTATATTGGTAGTAAACAATTAGAAAATAAAATTTTTAAAATAATTTTTGATACTATCAAAAACCATCAAATACTTCTGAAAATTTTAACAAAATATTGCAAGACACTACACTGTAAATCAGATAACACTGCTGAGAAAAATTAAAGAAGCCTATAAAACAGAAGAGACCAGGCTCATGGATTGGAAGACTGGATATGTTACAGTGTCTATCCAAAGAACAACTTTGAAGGAGTTAAATTACCTGACTTTGAGTCTTACTATATATAAAGTTACAGTAATTAAGACAGTGGTGTAAATTTTGGCAAATAAATTAATTAAACAGAATGGAACACATAACTCAGAAATAGACCTGCATTGATATGATCATTTGATTTTTGACAAATGCATCCAAATAATCCAATGGAGAAATGAAAGGTCTTCTTAGTAAATGAATCTCAATTCCTATTTCATGTCAAAATTACTTTGAGATGCATGAGAAGTCTAAATGTAAATCTAAAACCATAATGCTTATAGAAACAAATATAGGGAAATATCTATATGATTCAGGGATAATCAAAGCTTTTTTAAGATAACAAAGTAATGCTTTAAAGGAAATAAAATGATAAATTGGGCTTTATCAAAATGAGACCTATACTCATTAAAAGATTTGATTTAAAAATTACTGAGGAGGTATCATTGACTTGGAGAAATAGTTACAGTAAAATATATTACAAGGGACTAAAATCCAAGATAATAAAATGTCAAATAATTTACTGAAAACAGCCCGAAGGTTTTACCAAACACTCCACATGGTAAATATGCAAATAGCCAGAAAGCACTGAAAACCATTAAATTATCTTTAATCATCAGGAAAATGTAAGCTAAAGCCATGACAAAATAAATACCCTTCCACATCTATCAGAATGGCTGAAAGGAAAACAGCTGATAACATCAACTATAAGCCCAGCTGTGGAGTAATAGGAATTTTGATTTATTATTGATGGTGTATAAAGTGATCCAACCACTTAAGAGATGATAATATGGCTTCTTATAATGCTAAGCACACAACTCCATTCAACCCACCATGCTACAGGACAGTTACCCAGAATATGTCAAAGGACATTGTACTGTCATGTATATCTAAAAAGAAAAAAGAAAAAAAATTAGAAGCCTGTATCTATAAAAGTTTTCATGGAAGTTTCATTTATTTATAGCCACAGATTAGAATTAGTCCAGGTTGCCCATTCACAGGAAAATGGATTAAAATAAAACTTGTAGGGTATTCCACCAATGGACTACCAGAGGAACAAATTACTGATACTTAGAATGTCAAGAATGAACCTCCAGCCGGGCGCGGTGGTGCAAGTCAGTAATCCCAGCACTTTGGGAGGCTGAGACAGGATTATCACCAGTTCAAAGCCAGCCTTAGGAACAGCAAAGAGCTAAGCAACTCAGTGAGACCCTGTCTCTACATAAAACACAAAATAGGGCTGAGGATGTGGCTCAGTGGTCAAGTGCCCCTGAGTTCAATCTCCAGTACCAAAAAAAGAATGAACCTCCAAAAAATTTTGAGTGAAATAAACTTAACATGCAAAAATCATATACTGTGTGGTTTCCTTTATAGAAGCTCTAAAACAGCCAAAATTAATTCATGGTGAAAAAAATCAGAATAGTGATTGCCTAGTGAGAGAAGGACTAAAAGTGAGCAATGACCAAGAATGAGAAAGTATATGAACCAACTTCTGCAGAATTTGTAATATGTTCTGTCTTTTTAAAAATTTTTAAATTTTATTTGTTCTGTTTAGATATGCATGAAAATAGAATGTATTTTGACATATTATACATACATGAATATAACTTATTCTAATTAGGATCCTATTCTTGTGGTTATATGTGATACGGAGTTACCCTGGTCATGTATTCAAGTACCAGGCAAGGAAAGTTATTTTGGATTAATTCTACTGTCCTTACTATTCCCCTCCCCACTCCCTTCCCTTTGTTCTCCATTGTCTAATCCAATGGATTTCTAATCTTTCCCTACCTTCTCCCCATTATTGTGTGTTAGCTTTCACATATCAGAGAGAACATTAGGCCTTTGGTTTTTTGGAACTGGCTTATTTCACTTAGCATGATAGTCTCAGTTCCATCCATAATTTCATTCTTCTTCATGGCTGAGTAACACTCCATTTTCTTTATCCATTCATCTGTTGAAGGACACCAGTTTGGTTCCATAGTTTGGCTATTGTGAATTGAGCTGCTGCTATAAACATTAATGTGGCTGCATCACTGTAGCATGCTAATTTTAAGTCTTTTGAGTATAGGCCAAGCAGTGAGATAACTGGATCAAATGGTGGTTCCATTCCAAGTTTTCTAAGGAATCTCCATAATGCTTTCCAGAGCAGTGGCCCAATTCGCAGTACCACAAGCAATGTATGAGAGTGCCTTTCTCCCCACGTCCTTGCCAACATTTATTGTTAATTGTACCCTTTATAATTGCCATTCTGACTGAAGTGAGATGGAATCTCAGTGTAGTTTTAATTTGCATTTCTCTGGTTGCTAAAGATGTTGAACATTTTTTCATATATATATATATATTGATATATATTTTGACCATTTGTATGTCTTCTTCTGTGAAGTGCTTGTTCTATTCCTTTGCCCATTTATTGATTGGGTTATTTGTTTTTTTAGGGTGTTAAGTTTTTTGAGTTCTTTGTATAACCTGAAGATTACTGCTCTGCGGTGCAGGTGGCAAAGATTTTCTCCCATTCTGTAGGCTCTCTGTTCATGTTCTTGATTGTTTCCTTTGCAGTGAAGAAGCTATTTAGTTTGATTCCATTGCATTTATTGATTCGTCATTTTACTTCTTGTGCTTTAGGAGTCTTATTGAGAAAGTCAGATCCTAAGCCAACATAATGGAGATTTGGACCTACTCTTTCTTCTAGTAAGCACAGGGTAAATATCTTCTGTCTTGGTGAGGGGTTA
Source organism: Geosciurus inauris (assembly GCA_004024805.1). Classification (NCBI taxonomy): domain Eukaryota; kingdom Metazoa; phylum Chordata; class Mammalia; order Rodentia; family Sciuridae; genus Geosciurus; species Geosciurus inauris. Next base: position 41,848 of record PVHX01002335.1, read on the forward strand.
GGTTGCAAAAGTATATGCACAGATCTAAGATTCATACATTTTACTGTTTAATTTTAATGCAAAAGAAAAAGAAAGCCATAAACAAACATTGCATTATAGTTAGTGGAATGCATACTGAAGTATTTATTGGAAATGTAGTTACATTGAAATTTATCAATAAAATAAGATCCATCAATGGGAAGGATTGATAGATGAACAGATACATAATAAAGCAAATATTATAAAATATTAATTGTAGAATATAGTCAGTGGTTAAATGATTTTTCATTGCACAATTCTTTCAACTTTTCTCTATGTATTGAAATTTTCATAACAAGATATTGGGGGAAAATTCCACTGAAAATACTAAAGTACAAAAAATAGAAAATAAGCATTTTTGACACCAATAAAGCAAGGAAATAAGTACAATCACAAACCACAAAGCATGAAACATGATTGAATCTGTAGACCAAAAGGGCATGCACTTTCCCAAGAAAAATTGATACAGAAAGATAAATATCAAGTCATAGCCTCTTGAAGTTGCTGAATTTCAAGGATAAAACAAAATAAATCTTACAGCTAACCAGGTAGAAAAATCTTGTTATATCAAGGAGAAAAAAATGCAAGTTGACTTTATACTTCTTTACCAAAAATAGTATGACAGATAACAGTGAAGAAATGTAAACAGCCTGGTTATCCTTCAATTAAAACAAAACAAGATTAACAACAACACAGACACTTAAAAGCAAATAAGAATTCACTGTTCAGCCAGGGTTGGTGGTGCACACTTGTAATCCCAGCTACTTGGAGGCTGAGATAGGAGGATCAAGAGTTCTAGGTAAGGCTAGGCAATTTAGTGAGATACAGTCTCATAAAAACAATTAAAACATTTCATTGTTTGGTGGATAATGAACTTTCTTATAAAACTGACTAAGTCTAGTCAACACAGATGGAGCTGGGCACAGTGGTACATGCCTATAATCCCAGCAACCTGAGAGACTGAGGCAGGAGGATCGCAAGTTTGAGCCCAGCCTTAGCAAATATACCCTAAACAACTTAGTGAGACTCTGTCTCAAAAAATAAAAAAATGAAAAAGAGTTGGGGATGTAGCTCAGTTGTAATGTGCTTTTAGATGTAACCCCTAGCACCAAAAAAATTTTTAAAAAAATAGATGGAGAGGCTGGGAGTGTAGCTCAGTGGCAAAGCATTTGTCTTAGAAGCACTGGAAAAAACAGGGTGGAAAATAATAACTTGGTAAAGAAAAAGAGACATTTTAAGAACTTGTTGAAGCCTTGAATACAATATAATATGAAACTAGACATATCCAAAGATGGTGCTTGAGAACACCGCCACCTTACTCAGACTTCTTTATCATAGTTTTTTTTGAAAATCTACTGCATCTGGGTAGGAAATACAGTCACGAGGGATTAAAAACAAATCACAACATAAAAAGGCATTCATTAAGAAATGTTGCTTCTATCACTTTCTCCATCAATCCTCTCTCACTCCTTATTTAGGGAACTACTTTCCCTGGCCTTGGTTTATCCATTATTTTTATTTTTATTTATTTTTTTGATACTGGAGATTGAACTCAGGGGCACTCAACCACTGAGCCACATCCCCAGCCCTATTTTGTGTTTTATGTAGAGACAGGGTCTCACTGAGTTGCTTAGCACCTCGCCATTGCTGAGGCTGGCTTTGAACTCGCGATTCTCCTGTCTCAGCCTCCCAAAGTGCTGGGATTACAGGCTTGCGCCACCGCGCCCGGCTTATCCATTATTTTTTTATGCACAGAAAAGTAAGGTTATTTTTATTTCCCCCTTCCATCCACGAAATGAATCACACCATATAACTGTTGTGTACCTTGCCTTTTCTGCAACTCTATATGTTAGAGTTGTGTCCATGTTGGGACATGTGGATTGTCTCCTGTTTAGATGATCAGCCTTGCATCATTGTGACCAAAAGACCTGACATGAACAACTTAACGGAGAAAACGTTTATTTTGGTTCACAGTTTCAGAATTTCAATCCATTGTTGGCCTGAGGAGAAGCAGAACATCATGGCAGAAGGGCGTGGCAGAGAAAAGCAGCTCAAGACATGGCAGAGAAGAGAGAGAGCGCGCTTTGTTCACTAGGGAGACAATATAAACCTCAAAGTCACATCCCCAGTGACCTTCTTCTTTCAGCCACACACCATACCTGCCAACAGTACAGCCCAGTTAATCCATATCAGTGGATTATTTCAGTGATCAGGTTATAACTTTCCTAATTTAATCATTTCAATTTTCTCACATATGAGCTATTGGGAAACACCACATATCCAGACCATAACATTCTCATTCCTAATTTTTTTAAATTTTAGTTTATTCATAATAATTGTACGTATTTATGCCATACTATGTGATATTTTGATATGTGTATATATTGTATAATGATCATATCAGGGTAATTAGCATATCCATCATCTCAAACATTTGTTATTTCTCTGGGATGAGAACATTCAAAGTCCTCCCTTCTAGTTATTTTGAAATAAACAGTGCAATATTGTTAACTGGCCACCCTAATGTGCAATAGAAAAAGAACTGATCATTCCTACTATTTAACTCTAATTTTATGCCCACTCACCAACCTTTCCCCAACTCCCTTCTCGGCTACCCTCCTCAGCCTCTGGTAATTACTCTTCTGCTCTGTGCTGCTATGAAGTTAGCATTCTTAGATTGTACCAATGAGTGAGATTATGTGATATTTGTCTTTCTAAGCCTGGCTTATTTCATTTAACATAATGTACTCCTGTCTCATCCATATTGCTATAAATGACAGTATTTCTTTCTTTTAGTGGCTAAATAGTATTCCATTGTATATGCATACCACGTTTCTTTACCTGTTCATCTGGGCACTTAGGTTGTTTCCATATCTTGGCTACTGTGAATAGTGTGGCGATAAACATGAAAGTGAGGATATTTCTTTAACATATTGATTTCCTTTCCTTTGGAGATATACCCAGTAGTGAGATTGTTGGATCATATGGTAGTTCTATTTTTAATTTTTCAAGGAGCTATCAAACAATTTCCCATATGGCTTTTATTTTATTTTATTGAGGTGAAATTCACATAAGATGCAATCAGCCATTTTAACTTACAGAATTCCGCAGTGTCACAATATTGTACAACTATAAGCTCTTTCTAGTATCAAAACTTTTATCATCCCTTGGAACACCCTGTACTCCTCAAGTAATCATACACTTCCATTTTCCCTCAGGCTCTGGTGATCTTTAATCAGTTTTCTGTTTCTGTGAATTTGCCTATCCTCGACATATCCTATAAAAGGATATCACCTATAACCTTTTGTGTCTGATTTCTTTCATATAACATAATGTTTTTGAGGATCATCCAAGTTTGTAACATACGTCAGTACTTCATTCCTTTTCATAGCTGAATAATGGCCCATTGTATGCATGTGCTTCATGCTGCTTTTCCATTCACCTCTTGATAGACATGTTGGCTGTTTAGACACCTTTTGGCTATTATGAATAATGCTGCTATAAATATTCATGCATGAGTTTCTGTGTAGCAAGTTATCATTTTTTTTCTTCTTTTCAAATGATTTTTTTGTTCTCATACATTTTTTCCACATAACTTTAGAATAACCTTGTTAGTTTTCAAGGAATCAAGCTAGAATGTTAGTCCCGAAATTCAAATTGCATTAAATGCATATTGGAGGGGTGGTGTTTATCCACTGCAATTTTTCCTTCTGGGAATTTATTTACTTATGTCTTTTACATTTTGTGATAAAGCTCATAGACTTTTTCATGTTGATACATATTTTGGTAAACACTTATAGTTAGTCTTTGAAAGGCAATTGAGCTATTTGAGCTGTGGGCACTAAGAAGCCACCTGCTATCATCTGGACAGTTATTGACCCTGGTATGCAGTGGCAAACTCATGATCAAACTGTCTGTCACCTGTTGTACTTTGGAAGGCAGACTGCAAGGCGCTGTCGGGAAAATGTAGGAAAATTGTAGCTGTTGGCAAGTGTTGGCTATTCACTTTAATGGATCCTGTGAAAGAGACAAACTCAGAAGGAAGCCAGCAGGGGAGAAACCTCCTGCAGCATAGAACTTCAGATGAGCAAACTGCTCTGCCTGAGCAGGGGGCCTGGCTAATCCTGCCCAGCAGGATTTTATAATTGCTATGGAACAATGACTGATGAATGCCCTCATTATCCCTCTCTGAAAGGAAGAGTTCAGTCATCACCATCCCACTGTTTCTCCATCATTATGTTCTGGCAGCAAATATTTTTTTCTATTTTTCTATGTCGCTGGTTCTCAAGAAGCCACATCTAAACCTGATAGGGGCTACATTTTACCCAGAGATCCTGAACCAGGAGCTGGTGCATTACCTGGATGAGACCTTGGATTATCTTCTTGGAAAAGGGCTGAGGAGGCCTGTGTAAGAAAAGAAGAATGAGAATAGATGTTAAGATACAAAAGAATAGACTTCAGCTTGGTTGATTAATTTCCTGCCAAATAGCTGTTTTCTCCCTTGTCTACTTCTTTCTTACTAATACAACTCAAGTTCCTCTCTAGGAGACAATGCATGCAGTTAAAATTCTGTTTCTTGGTCTCCCCTGGAGCTAGGAGAGGATAATGAGAAGCAAACGAAAATCACCAGGTGAGGCCTCTGGAGAAGATTCTGCAGGCAGCTGATCTAGTGAGAGAGAATGTCATTTTCCCCTACCCTTCCCTTTCTCATTCCTTTTGCCTGAAAGATTTTGGTGCAGTGGCAAACTGGCACTTGTTGCTTATAATCCCCTTCTGGTGTGTCTTCCTATATTTCAAAGACTAGAAAGCTAGAAAGGACTTTCCCCAGTTTTCTTGCAGCTGTGGTTTTCTATGTGGTGAGGGTTCGACCCATCAGGTGTATAAGTGGGCTATTTGGCAGGCAGGTGTGCATAAAACAGAATGCAGAAGTGTTGTACCAGCTGTTTTTGTTGGCAAGCCCATTGAGCTTGGGTGAAAGAATTAGCCACAGACTTTCTGGTAAGAGTCATGAGTGGAGACTGAAGCAAAAATCATTTGGTTTTTAAGACAGCAACAGTGGTACAAGCCTCCCAGTTATTGCAGTACTGTGATGATATGCCTTCCTGAGATTGGAGACAGTCTGTGCAGTAGCCATGTGGTTCTGGAGCCAGCAAGTAGAGTGGCAGTCTTCTAATCAGATAAGCAGCATCTTTATCCCAGAAAGAGTGGTAGCTCCCACAGCGGCTCAGTTCTTTGAAGTGACTTTGGGAGTTTGTCCTGAAATCTTAAGCCAGAGCTTGTTTTATTAGCCTGGCCTATGATTCCATAAACCCTTTCATATGCCAGAATATAGTTCCATATGTCTCAATCAGCCAAAGTGAATTCAGTTCTCCACAACTGAAAACTGAGGAACACATATTGGATGTAATGAGGAAAACTTGGGCAACCATCCTGGCCCATGACAGGAATGTGCAGATGAACCTACAGCCAAGATGGTGGAGTAGAGCAGGAAAAGGAGAGGGAGCCTGGGAACCACTGCCTTTAGCCTTCACTGCCAATCTCTAGAACTTCCACAAAAAAAAAAAAAAAAAATGCAACACCACTTCCTGTATTTAAGTTACTCTTACTCCAGGTCTCTGCTTGTAGTTTATCAAAATAACTATCTTATAACATTCATTCTAGTTAGTTTTTGTTGCTATTATTAATTAGGCCTTTTTTCTTACTATTTCTAACAACCTTTTTTTTGAACCAAGGAAAAAATGGCCATAATCTATAGTCTTTAATTACTGTTTTATCCATCAACCTTATACAGTCTCCTGTTCATACTAACAGTTTTGCAGTGAATTCCCTTGGACTGTATTTCTCATGTAATCCATTAGGAAAGAAAAAAGGAAAGTTCAGATAGTTAGAGACCCACGTTTTAAATTTCTTCTATAAATCTGACTGAAATAGTCTATGATTTTTTATATAACTTCATATTTATTTTATTAGGCAAAATATATCCAAAAGCTTATGTGTTTATTTCATTAAAAACAATTCCACATTGTTAGTAAGACACACTCAATATTTATAAACTAGTGCTTCTAGTTACAGCTGTCCTACTAAATTAGGAAGATAAAAATATTCCTTAACTATGTTTGCCAAATTGCAGATGGTTGGCCTTCCAAGGAATTAACAAGTGGATGTTTCCTTTCTTTTAATAAATATGATAACTGCAGAACTGACTGTAAAGAGGCTTTTTGTGATAAGATGACTACTTCAATGTGCATTGTCTTCCTTTGGATCAAACACTATGAATGGTGAGGCAGGAGGACCAAACATCACCCTTCAGTCGCAAAAGGTTTTGTTCCTTTGACATATCACTTACCTAGGTCCCAATTTTTAAATAAGGTGACTTACTTTTTCTAGTTCTAAAATTCTGTTTCATAGGTGTCTATTGAATTCTGCTTCACAGATATCACAAACACACAAGTATTTGTGACAAAGTGGTAAGACAAGTATTTTTAATAAAAAGGAAAATACTAAAATGAAATCCAAGAAAAGCCCTACTAAATTATATCTCTTCCTTCAATTTCATGGTTCTTTCTTTCATGGATGGAAGTTTCTAAAATTGAAGGATACCTTAAGATCAAATGTGTGTTTAATGTGATAGTTGTATTCTCCAAAAGTTCCTGCTACACCCATGCTATATTTCACATTCACTGTTAGCTAAGAATCTGGGAAAAACCAAAATAGGCACAAAGGCTGTGTCCTCATGCAAACCTAAACTGAGGTTTACACCTATCTGTTCATAAGGCCAGGGTTCACAGTGTGGTGTGGGTGCACAGAGAGACATCTGTTGTGCAGTTGCCAGCAGTCAGGGTCAAGAGAAGAATGGGTGAGCCTTGAGAGGTGCAGCTTAGGTGTCCAGGTCAGGAAGCAGAACACAGAATTGCAAGAAGAGCCCTTACCCTGCCTCTAGGAGCAGGGACCACTGTGCTGGACTCCTCTCCATTGTTTTGGAGATGATCACAGAAGTGTGGCAAAACATCCAGGAAGTAGAGAAACAAGGATAAAAATATTTAATTTTAAGTTGCTTGGAACATAAGTTGTTTGCTTCACCTTTTAACATCCAAATTTGTAGTAACATCTACACAAAAAGTTTTTATTTTGTGGAAATCAGGAAAGGAGTTGAATTTCATTTTATGCTAAAGTGTGATCAAAACAAAACAAAACAAAAACGAACAGAGGTATGACGAACAATTTAGAAGAATCAGAAAGTTTGGGCTTGAGGTGACCAGGAGAATGCAAGGTGGTGGTTTCACAGACATTTCGGAAAGGGCATTGGGTTTTTACAAGGCAAGGGTATGAGCCTCTCTTATTTGAATTTTTCACTTTGTATTTTTCATTTTGTATTATCACCTTCACTCATGACCTCTAGCAAAATGTGACACACAGGTGCAAATAATTACATCTCCCTGCTTTTCCACATGCAACATATATGAACCTTTGAAGATGGGTTGAAAAATGTATTTTTAAGAGATCATGCCTAATGATTGTTTGAACAATTCTTCATACCACTCTATGGCATGACCTATCCTTTAGATCAAATGAAAATAATCACATTTATATCATTTGAACACTTATAAAATATTTTTTCTTATTGTTACTCCAAGGTTTTTTGAAACAAAGGAAGGTCACATCTGTTCATTGTCAAAAGAACCTCTCAAGCCTGAGATGCTTCAAACAGATAATAAGTTAGGTTGATTCCATAAGTTGTTCCATTTTTCCATCTGATTTATAAAATCATAACACAACTTTTTAAACCCCAGACTTACAAAAATAACATTATTGCAAATGTGATGTCAACTTTGAAAGTTCAATACTGAAGAAAGTTATTTGTAGTTGGTGAGGTGGTGCATGAGTTCAATCCCTGGTACCACAAAAAAAAGAAAAAAGAAAAAGAAAGTTATTTGTTTTTGAGACAATAATTTGTTATGGTTTGAATATGAGGTGTCCCCTGAAAGCTCAATGCAGGAATATTCAGAGGGAAAATTATTATATTATGAGAGTTGTAACCTAATCAGTGACTGTTCCATTTGACTGATTAATAATTTGAATGCATTAATGGGTGGTAACTGCAGGCAGGTAGGGTATAGCTGGAGGAAGTAGGTTAGTGGGGGCATGCCCTTGGGGACTGTGCCATTCCTGGCTCCTTGCACTCAAGCACTGTCTCTCTGCTTCCTAGCTGTCTTGAACTGAGCAGCTCTCCTCTGCCATGCCCTTCCACCATGATGCTCTGCCTCGCCCCCAGCCCAAAGCAATGCAATCAGTGGACCATGGAATGAACCTCTGAAACAAATTCAAAATAAACTTTTCCTCCTCTAAGTTATTCTTGTTGGGTCTTTTGGTCTCAGTGATGCAAAGCTGACTAAAACATAATACAAATATAAATTTTGGTGGAGAATAGCATCATGAAAAAATATTGTCCTAATTTCAGATACCTATGAAGATAAATATTCTTGAATTGCCTGGAACAAAAATAATCCATAATTGCTTTCAAATAAATTGCAATGCTCTATTAATCAAAGCAAACCAGAGTTCACAAAATGTATAAATTTTTCATGTATATATTCAAGCTAACAAAAGTATAGGATTTGGAGGATAAAGCTGATGTTGAACTGAAAACTATGTCATCATCACAGCTGTGTTTTTACTCTTTGATGCTCATTATAAATCAGGTTTTAGAAATGTTTGAACCTTTGAAGATCTATTTTTAAAATAAAACTAGGTGATCTAAAATATTAGGGAACCTTTTGTGAACGAGTTCCTAAATTTTGTTTGTATTTCTTACCAAGATTTACAACATGTTCACTTTAGGTCACCATGCTGTACCCACCAGTTCCAAGAAAACTATTGTCATTAAACTATGCCAGTTCCAACCAGTTCTCTGTTCCCAAACCTACTTTAATAGTACCCAGCACAGGCCCTATAACTGTAAAAGTATAGTAGTCCCATCTTATCCTAAGATGTATCCTAAGGAATACACTCCAAGACCACAATGGGTGTCTGAAACTACAAAAAATCTTGAAACACACACACACACAGTTTATGCAATTTCCCATATGTACATATCTATGATAAACTTTTACTTTTTCACTTAATGGAAATGCTTTATGGCTTCCCTTTAGCATCTCCCAATTGCTAGCACCACTACTCACTGATCTTGTATTTTGGGACCATCATTAAATAAAACAAGAGTCACTATTACACAAGTACTGTAATACTGCAACAGTCAATCTGATAACTGAGGCTGCTAAGGGACAAATGGATATGTAGCATATACAACATGGTTACTCTGGACAAAAGAATGGTTCACGTCCAAAGCAGGTCAGAACAGACAGGATGAAGTTTCATTGCATTACATAGAATAGCATACAATTTAAAACTTAAAAATTGCTTATTTATTTGATTTTCCATTTAATATTGTTGGATTGCAGTTGACCTCAGGTAACTGAAACTCTGTGGTATGTGCTGCATGTCATCTACTAAAATTAGAAATGCCCTGAATGGCCTAATAGCAAGTTCCTCTCCCTACCCTGTACTTGTGGATAAGGTCCTCCAGCCAAATGCTCCTTATCATAGATAGTAGGCACAGGTCCTACTTATCCTTTAGTCCTGGGTCCCAGTTCTCTGCTAGCCTGAGGAATTATTCAAACAAGCCAATTCAGCCTCCTTTGGGAACCCATGGCTACTCTACCCTTTTGATACTACAAATCCTGCTTCCCATAATCCTTTATTTCTTTTGTTCCTGAGAGCAACTCCAACATGATCCCACATGGCATATTGTATCTTCTTGTGCTGGGCTGTGAGTCTTCGTGCCAAGCAAATTGCTGTCCATCTCGTCTGTCCAGCATCAGGTGTCCTGTGTTTGGCCATCTCCGTAACCCTGAATGAAAATCCCCCCTTCATCAGAGGAATGAAGAGGAGGAGACCAAAATCAGCATTCCCTGTACAAATAAAATCCCCCAAAGGGGTAAAATAATCTGATTCTAGGCTTTGGAATTAAAAGAAAATATAAAAGTAATACACTACACTGGTAGCTAATTATATCCAACAAGCTCCAAACCTAATATTCAAAAGACAGTTGTTCTGAATATAAACACCGTAATTTCAAACACTGGGAATTAATTAACCACTTTAGTCACATTTTGTTTTTAAACAATAAGAACACATAGGTAGCAAAAGGCTTTCAAACCAGGAAAAGGAGTTAAATCTTTCAGTGTAACTGAGCATTCCACGAGCAATCGAAGCAGGTGAGATTATCTTTAATGCCTCTGAGCATCTTCTCATTTCCTCTTGTTCTCTGCTCCGGCTTCTCCTGTAAGTTCACCTTCACCTTCACCTACATATACACAGTCTCTGTGGCTCTTCTGAAGCAGAAGCAGAACTCTCGCTGTGAGAATCATCCATAGGAAATCAGAGTTCACTTATCCCTGCCACACATTGTCTTTATTGTTGAGGTTAGGTACCTGGGAGTGTGGCTCTCTCAGACAGCTGCACGTGAAGCACACATCATGAAGCAGATCCCAGGTCTTCCTCCCCCCAGGTACCTTGTCAGTGCAGGAGATGACCAAGCACAGGCTGGGAGGACTAGAGCCTGTAAACATACTTTGTCTATGCCCGAGACTGGTGAGAATGAACAGTCACCTGCCGTCTGACCCCAGATGTACTTTCTGGAAGTTTAGATGTGTTTACTGAACTTAGGTCATAGCACTTAGCTGCAGTAGGAACACAGAAGCAGATTTTCTCCCTCAGTTCTTTCATGCTGCCCTGGGGCTGAGCCAGGCCTGGGAGTAGCTATTTTCTGATTTGCCTCCAGCAATTGTCTACAAATGGACCAAGAGCAAAGCGAGACTCACTCATTAGGGCATGATAAACCTGGGAGGAACTGAGATAACACTGCTTTAGTAAAACTGTCTTTCTCTGTAATATAGAAATATCGCCCAGGGGTTCCACTCCAGCTATCTCCACCAAATTCATTTTGTTAGTGCGAGTCCTTGACTCCAGCCCTCAAAACAGTATTGCACAGAGATAAATTTAAAATGCAGATTCTTGGGCCTTGCATGTGACTCAGAGATTTGCTGAGATGAATCAGCAAACAAGGCATAGTTTCCTCTGCCTCAGGAATAGCAAGGAACAACCAGGTATGAATCACTGGGCCCTCTACTGCAATAGGCCAAGGACAGAGCACCCTAGGAGCACTTAGGAAGAGGCACTTTGCTGAGACTTCAGAGCCAGGAAAGGGTTCCCAAGGAAGGAATATGTAAGCGGAGGCTAAGGCTTGGTTAAGTGTCAGTTGGGGATCAGGGGCATAGTCTGACTTCCCGGGAGAGGGAACAATGCCAGTTAAGATCTTCAGGTAACACATACCGCACACATGGAGGTCAGTGACAAACACCATCTCTAACTCATTCAAACTGGAAATCATCACTCCCAAATAAGTTTCTCATCTTGAGTTTGTAAACAAATTAGGGTAACTCCCAGCAGAATAAAAACAAATGAGATATTAACCTTAAAATCTACCAAAAAGAGTAAAACTAAAACTAAAATAGAAAAGCATTTAACAAAGTCAAGAAGTAGAAAGAGGAAGAAGCCTAAGACTTTAGAAATAAAACATTACCAATGGCAGGAATTACTCCAAATACATCAATGATGGCAAGAGAGAAGGGTTGAAAAAACAAGTTTTCTTAGATTACATAACAACGAAAAATCTTGTATATAAACTGTTTATGGAGATATACATAATGGAAAACAACACAAACATTGAGAAGAAAGAAGTTGGCCAAAATATACCAAACAAATATACACAAAAATCAGGACATAGGCAAAGTAACTTTTAAGCAAACTCAGTTTAAAATGGAAAAATGTAATATTTTATATTGATAAAAGATATATTAGTACATGAAGAAATCAAAGCAAAAATGAAGACTGAAGCATCAGATGACCTTGCATCACAACATATAAAGCAAAACTAATAGAAAAACAAAAATTTGACAGTCATAAGAGTTTGAACATCTCTCACTCTACATTTGACAGATTAGTAAACAAAATTAGATATTTGATGATATACTTTAGAACCAGTTACCCATGCATTGAAAACTTATTTAAAACCAATTGCCCTCAATAACAAAAAATAAAAATAAATGACCCAAACCAGAAATGAGTAAAGAAGTTGAACAGACATTTCTCCAAAGAAGATATATACAAACACCACACAAAAATAATGTTTAATGTCATTAGTCATTGGAGAAAAGCAAATCGAAACTGCAGTGAAATTGCATTTGCACTAAAAAGATGACTATAAAAAAAATCTGCGAATAGTAAAATGTTAACAAGGATGTGGACAATTGGCACTTTTGAACATTGTGGGAATGTTAAATGGTGCGGCTGTTAGGGAAAACGGTTTGCTTTTGTCACTGTGACAAAATACCTGAGAAAATCAACTTTGAGGAGAAAAGTTTTGATTTGGCTCATGGTTTTGAAGGTTTTAGTCTGTTGGTAACTTAGCCCCATTGCTTTGGCCTTTGACAAGGCAGAACATTATGGTGGGGAGCATGTGCTGGAGCAGAGCTGCTCAGTTCATAGCAGCTGGGAAGTAGATGGAGAGAAAGAAGAAGAGTCCAGGGACAAAATATATCCTTTGAAGGTATACCCCCAGTGACTTACTATCTCCTACTGGGCCTCAATTCCTTACTAGCACATTCATCTATAGACTCATTAATGTCCAATTTCTTCCCAAAAGCTCCACTCTGAACATTGATGCACCAGGAACACATGAGCTTTTCTAGAACATTCCAGATCCAAATGATAATAGCTGGGTTCTCAAAAAAGATAAGCAAAATGACCATAGGATCTAGCAATTTCACCCCTAGGTAGAAGTGAACCACAAAGAACTCACGATAAGGACTTAAAAAAATACTTTTATACCAATGTTTATTGTAGCACTATTTACAACAGCTGAAAGATAGAAGGAAACCAAGTGTCCATCAACAGATGAATGGAACAAAATGTGGTACATGCATATAATATAGTATTATTTGGCCATAAAGAATGAATGAAAGTTTGACAGAAACTGTGGGGAGTTAGCTCCACACTACACCTTTAAGATGGCGACTAGCCATTGTGAAAAGTGTGTGAACGGGAAGGGTACGGAGGAAGGAGAGACTATGTGATTGGTTTACTGTTGGTTCCGCGAACGTGATCAGCTCGTGGACAGAATTTCCCCCACATTGTGGGGGAAAAGGATATTACAAGCGAGGGAGACACAGATCCAACTCCTGCCCAAAGTTACAGTCCCCTGGCTGCAGTGCCACTCCATCAGGGACAAACTGCTCACACGGGGCACCACAATGTGGGGGTCACGGTCTGACCTGAACCAGCGGGCCGTAGAGACACCCCCACATTCACCTAGCAGTGGAAGTCAGGAAGAGTTGGAGCCGACTGGCTGCCCGTTCACAGCCCTCAGAGCAGGACAATCAGACATGCCAGGGAGACCAGTCAAAGCAAGTACTCATTTAATTGCAGAACAAGCATTCAACTTATAGGGCCGTTCGGCCAATCAGAGGCAATGCACGTAGCCAGCAGCTGTCCATGTGGCAAGGCACACAAGCTCCCTGAATTCTGTCCACAGTAAACCAATCACATAGTCCCTCCTTCCTCCGTGTCCTTCCTGTTTACACACTTTTCACAATGGCTAGTCGCCATCTTAAAGGCATGGCATGGAGCTAGCTCCCCACAGAAACTACAACATGGAAGAACTTTTAAAACATTATGCTAACTGAAATAAACCAGCCATAAATATGAATATTTTACCATTCTATTTTCATGAAATATCTCAATTAGGTAAATTTGTAGAGACAGATAGCAAATTAGATATTACCAGAGGAGAGAGGAAGAAGGGAAATGGGGAACTTTTGCTTACAATTTTTTGGTACATTTTTTCTGTTTAGGAGGATAGAGTTTTGGAAATAATGATGATAATTGTACAACAATTAAGAGTACTTAATGCCACTATGCTAAATTAAAAATGGTTAAAATGGAAAATTTTATATTATATATATTTTACCATGGTAAAATATAATAAAAAATATCAATTTGTGTTTTTACAGGAGGTAAATTATTGTCCGAGAAAAGGATTAGAAATAAGGAGTAAAGAAAAAATGCAAAATTATTTAGTTTTCTTGACAACTTGTGATTTGTCACCATGTGCCATATTTGCTCACAGTATCAAGAGCTACATCCATCCATTCATTTATTCCTCTTTGGTTCATTCACTGGGTCAACCAGGACTTACATGCATTTCATATGTTCCAGGCCCTGAATCATTCATATTTAATTATTTGGCTTAATAATAAAGGCAGATAAAACTCTATGGAACTGCACTGATCAATAAAAATTCCAATTTATCTGTTTCTCAGTTCCTCTGAGGTTCTAGTTTGCTGCCATTGACCATACTTTTAGGGCACGTAAAAATTCACAAGGGTCAGGAAATTAGCATTCATCTTATGCCAAGCACAACAACGATTTACCACAAATCTTCACAAACTTTTATTGTTAGGAATGATTGTTAGTATCAGTGTTTTTTCCTGATGAGGAAACAGAAGTCAAGTGGGTTGCCTGAGGATCCACCTCAGTTAGCATGGGCCAGAAGCAGTGTTGAATCCAGCCTGCCCTGGAGCCACAGTTCAGGGTATTCCGACCACATCAGCAAACAAGGGTACACCAATGTTATAAAATGATCAAAGAAAAAAATCACTTGGCCAAAGAGAAAAATCACTGAGATAAGTACCATAGTCTCCTCTTGTCTGTGGTTTCACTTTCTATGGTTTCCATTACCTATAGTCAATCCCAGCCTAAAAATATGAAATAGAAAATTCCATATTTTCAGAATTCACAGAAGTTTTATTGCAGAATATTGTTTACAAGTGTTCTCTTTTTGTATTGGTTAATGTTGGTGTCCTTCTAAGCCTGATTTATAAATCAAGCTTTGCCATAAGTATGTGTGCATATGGTATGTCTACAATTCAGTACTATCTGTGGTTTCCCGCACCCACTAGGGGTCTTGGAACATGTCCTCCGTGACTAAGAGAATGTACTTACTGTACAATGCATATTTAATATAAGTATTCAATTTCATGCATAGATGATAACATGGGTAATAATCAGGTTAAGAATAGAAAAAAGAGAAGAAGAAAGAGAAGGAGGGGGAGGACAGCCCTGAATCTAAGATTGACAGATTGTTGCTGCTCACCACAAGTTCTTTCTATGCATTTCATCCTTACAACTACCATTACCCTCTCTTTATAAGTGGAAGAGTGGAGACTTCAGAAATTCAAATAATGTGTCAAGGTTTCATAGCCAGAAAGCAGAGGAAGCAGGATAAAATATTTTCATAATACAAGAAAAAAATTGTTAGTATTTGGAACTCCCTTAGGCCTTAAAGTGAACATCAGCATTGTTTTTCTTTATTTTGTTTGGTTGTTTCTCTTCTTTAAGAGCCTGGCAGCTCTGAGGCAGCCTTAACACTGTTTTTCTGGGTCTCTGATCTCTAGATGCCCATTGTAAAAAGGAGCAGAAAGCCTATCCCATCCCGGGGTCTGTGAAGACTTTAGGAGCAGTACACACTAAAAGGGTAGCTTGAGACTTTGCTCTTCTTTCAAGGGTACTGTAAGAACCTCACTTCATTGACCCAGAGATTTGAGATTAATAGCAGTAACGGCTCCATTCATGGAGGCTGACACTCAGACGGGATGTCATCTGGCTGTTTAACACAAGGCATCTAACCTAATGTTCACCACAATTCTTCAAGATACATGTAGCTGAGACTTCAAAAGCTTTACAGAATCTGTGTTCTGCTTCTCTTCCTAGGCACACCACTAGATACCTCCTTGCATCTAGGGGTGATGAGTTCTTGGCAAGGGAACAGTTGCAGGAATGAGGATTGTCACCTCCTAGCAAAGATGCTCAAGATTAAATTGCTTTTGACCTGTCCTCTCTTTTCCTGGCCGTGTTTCTCCATCTTTGGTTTAAATTCAGAAAATGGTGAGGTTCTAGAAGATGGTGGAGACACTCACTGAAAGTTGCTTAGATCCTTGAATGACCATGAGGAACAGAGCCCCTCCCCCACACTTGCACTAGACCATGACATAAGAAAAAAGTTTTCCTCGTGTTAAGCCACAAGACTCAGGACGTCCTGTTGTATCAGGTAGTATTCGTCACTACAGTAGGTATCTTTATCCCATTTTGCACATATGCTGGCAACAGTTGGGATTTATTGAGCAAGTTCATGTGTCAGGAACTCTAAAGTATTATCATCCCTATTTTACAAATGAAGAAAACCAGGTGGTTCCAAGAGGTAAAATGAATAGCAAGTTCCCACTAGTCTATGATGAAGCCACAATGCAATTATAGATTTGAATTTACCAGGCTACGCTGGTCCATGTGGGCCCAGAAGTGTGCTTTACAGATGGATGGGCCAAACTAGAATGGTTGAGAGCTCTTTGTAGATTCTAGTCACCCTCTTCCCTTCTCATCCACTGTGGCGCAAAAGACTTTTGATGCTTATGCTTGAGGAGTTAAGCTCATGGTAAAATTTCAAACACCAGAAATGGGAATAATAATCCTTCAGCAGCTTTCAGATGGAGCCAACAACTTTGATCAGGGTAGGGGTCACCACACCTTTATACCACCACCTTGGTTCTACCACTTGGTGAACTAATAAATATCAGGATAAAGAGAAAATAATATTTTCCTAGAATAGAAGACAGCTTTGAATTTTATGAGGCTATGATAAAAGTAAAGGAAGTATAATTGGGTTTTTCTGGAAATTTTATTCTACTGAAGTGCTCTGGATTTCACAGATCCAGCTGTTTGTATCTTCCATAGCTCTAGCAACCACTGGCTTCGCCAACGGGAGATGAAGTAGCTGCAAACAGGAGGAGGCACCCATGAGCAGTATCTTACACCAAGAAGAAGAAGGTAAGCATGATGTCCCTTCTGCTCCACTACAGTCATCTCAAATTGTCTTTGTTGCTTCTGAGTTCCTACCCCTCTCCTGTCAGCATCAATTTACACTTGATATGGGATGGTCAGGCTGGTCCATTGATTGTGATTCTGTCCTCCTAAAACAAGTTTTGGCTAACGTTGAAAATAACAATAACTTAAAACTGTTGACACTGATTAGAGAGAAAAAGTCAATCAATGTATTTCTGCTATTACTAAATGTATGTTTAATATAAATTGATGAACTCTAGCCTAAGGCATCCTTAATGTCTAACAATGCCGCATATCTAGTGAGAGGATTTAGCCATGAGTGTGAAGAGAGGATATGAGAGAAAATAGTAATGGGAGGGTAGAGAGAGGGCAGGAGCACAGCACAGAGCCAGGCAATATGAGGTGCCATTGCACAGTTCCCATAGAATGCATGCCTGGAGTTGGCTCTTCATTTGACCAACATCATGGGTACTGTTAAGAGTTCCAGCTGGTTTCATGATTATACAGTCCTCCTTATATCGTATCAATATAAAGATTTGTGTCATTAATTTTTTCAGTAGTCACATAACAATTTGGGAACTAACTGGAGTGGTTGAACACCCTTTGTGATTCCTGGTCACCCATTTTGTATCTCTTCCACAACAAATGCAAGGCGAGTGAAAGTATGGGGCTGGCTATAGAGGGTTTTCTGGCTGGGATAAGACTCTGACATTAGCCATACAGTTCATCCTCATAGGCCGGAGACTCTGTGCTACAATATGTGATTCTTAGATATACAAATGTATCTTTTCTCCAGGCATTTCTGGCTTCCTTTGATAACATGTATAATTAGCTATTTCCCTTCCCTATTAAATTGTGCATATTACAACAGCCATTCTGGCTAAATCAGACTCAAGAGGCTGACATTAACGAGAGAATTAGGAAGTCTGTCTTCATTATAGGGGAAACAGAATAACTGAGAGGGTTAAGGTAGAAAAATAAACCAAAGGATGGAAAAGGCTGGTAAGAATCAATTGCCTAGGTTTACTAACATTTAAAATCTCAATCAAAGGCATGAGACATTGTACTATTTTAAAACATTTTGGAAAACATTTCCTCTTCTTATCAACTTCTATATTAAGTTTTGAATGTGTTCACATCATTTTATTATTTTGGAGTTGGGTGTTTGAGTTTCTAAACTTGTATGAGAAAATGTGAGGGTTTATATTTTGTGTTGCTATTCCAGTGGATTCTACTTCTTCTGGTTCTATGACATCAATGGGATATGTTGTGGTTTAGATATTAATGTCCCCTAAAAGCTTATGCATGAGACCATGCATAAGCTTTTAGGGGACATGCACTCTAATTTTCAAGCTTAGAGTGAAATGATTGGGTTATGAGGGCCTTACCACTATGGGTGAATGAATCCCCATATTAACTGAGTGGTAAGTGGAGGCAGATAGTGTGTGGTCAGAGGAGGTGGGTCACTGACGTTGTGCCTTTGGGTATATATTTTGTCCCTGAAGAGTGGAGCTCTCTGTCTCTCTCTGCTTCCTGGTGGCCACGACTCCAGCTGCTTTCCTCTACCACACACTTCTGCCATGATGTTCTACCTTACCTTGAGCCCTAAGGAATGGAATAGGCCATTTGTTGACTGAAACCTCTGAAACCCTGAGCCCGCAAATAAACTTTTCCTCCTTAAAATTGTTTTTGTCAGGTCTTTTGTTGGCAGCCCTCCAAAAAACTTACTAAAACAGGGTATATAGTAATTAACCAAGGATTATCTCATCTCTGTACTAAGTTGCTGAGGAAAGTCTGTTTTATCTGAGATGAAGTGCTTTAGACCACAAGTTTGTGATACTAAAAATATACTGTTTACACATTTTTCCCAGTGGGATTTTTTTTTTTTTTTTTGTAGCAGCGATTTAAACCCAGGGGCACCTAACCACTGAACCACATCCCCAGACCTTTTTATGTTTTAATTTTGAAACTAGGTCTTGCTGAGTTGCTTAGAGCCTTGCTAAGTTGCGGAGGCTGGCTTTGAATTCATGATCCTCCTGCCTCAGCCATTAGTCACTGGGATGTGCCACCACTCCCAACTCCTTCTTTTCTAGTTTTAAAAAATGTTTCCAAGATGTATAAGTGACTGGTGCTGACGTAAAAAGGTTTCCCATAATATACAATCCCAGAGTTCAGCTATATCACAAGTGACTATATACTGAGACCTAAAGGAAGAAAACATCTTAACTGTGCAGAATCCAGTTTAAATGCTTCTATGCTCTGTCTCTTTTTACTTCTTTTTACTTTGGCTTTGAATTTTATTTAAGCATTGTTAATGAGTGATGTTTTTAATTGGAGGAAAGGGAGATTATAGGGAGGCACACAAATTAGCATGAGAAGGCAATTTAATTACAGGAGAGTCGGGATTCTCACTGAGAAATATTGATGGCTGTGTCCTGAAAGTTTCTACCTTGTCTAAACTGTATTGAAACTGAAGACTAAAGAGGAAATACAATGGATGTTTTACAGAAAGCCTAATTTGGAAAACAGAAAAGGTAGCTCAACTGTGTAATGTAACCTCTATTTAAGGGCTGTTTTTGCTCATGAACTAAAGGCATTTTATAATCATTTTCTCAATAATCTTCCATGTAAGGCAGATTTACTAATCGGTTTAAAGAATAAAATGTCAAGATTAGCCCTCCTCCACCACTAACTGACTCAGTTATGTAGGAAGGAAACCATAATTCATTGATTCACTAATATCAGAGAATTGTGCCAGGTGGCATGGCTTTAGCAGACAGCCATTGACTCGATTCTCCCTTTATGCCAGGCACTTAATAAACCTCTGAAAATGCCTCACAGTCTGGAGACAGAGTCTGCCAGAGTGATTGCTGTGGTTTAAATAAGTACCCCCGGAAAGCCTGTGTGTTGAAGGTTGGTCTGCATTCCAAGGCACTACTGTGAGGTGGTGGAACCTTTAGGAAGCGGGGCCTAGTAGGAGGAAGTTAAGCCAATGGGGTCATGCTCTAAAAGATATTGGCACTCTAGTCTCTTCCTCTCTCTCTGCTTCCTGACTGTCATTACAGGAATTGACCTCCTCCACCATGCACCCCTGCTATGATGTGCACGTGGCCTTGCCATGGGCTGAAATGCAATGACACCAACCAACCATGGACTGAAACTTCCAAAACTGTGCACCAAAATAAACCTTCATTCTTTTTAAATTGATTATCTCAGGTATTTTGTTACAGTGACAGAACACTGCCTAACACAGTGATTAATACTGTACTTATACTTCATAGTGTAAGCTCTATGGATGTCCTGAGGTAGGACTGGCCAAGCATTTATCTTGTTCAATCCTCTCTTGGGGGTCTCATAGCCCAGATTAGCAGACTAGAAAACAAAAACTTTCAGGAATTCTATAATGTTGGAGGAAAATCATGCACTTTTAAAAAATTATGTTCCTCTTACCACACCAAGGAAGGGAACCTTTCAAACATCACTCTCCAGAGAAAGCAACAGGGTAGCACTTTAGGGCAACAAGCATATCGATGGATAAAATTGATAAGCACTTATCCTTATTGAACACATACGAGCTTCCTGGCACTATTCTGAGCACACTGCATGTGTTAACTCATTTACTCCCCCAAGCAAATTAATCCTTATTTAACTTTCTAAAGAGGATGCAGCTGATAGAAAATGTTGCCACCAGGAGCTGAACCTTGGCCATTTGGCTCTGCACTGAACACATGTGAAATGGAAGGATGGGAGTACAGAATAAGACTGGAGAGTTTTCCATAGAGGAATGATGTAGAATGGGGTAGGAGGCCTGCTTTTCCATATCAGGTCCTTTTTGACTATTCAGTCCTATCTGAACATAATGACACTAGTAGAGCTCAAGAATTCCAGTCAGAGGGCTGAGGAACCTTCTAGAAAAGAGGGTCCTCTAAGAAAAGAGCAGGTTAGAAATCATACTGGAAAGCAAGGCTGCATGCAAACTCGAAATGCTTGCACTCTTGGCTCCTGATGCCTGGTCAAGCTCTCTCTTCCTCCCTGGAGGTAACTGAGTATCATAATCCAAATGTATGATCACAGGCTTATTGAGTGGTTCAATGATCTTCCATGATTGCTGGAAATGAATCCTTTCCTTCTACAATTCCAAGAGGGCTGGAGAGATGGCTGGCACCTGTGAACCATGAGTAATGTCCCAATGGCGCTGTCTAGTCCTCAAGTCCCCCTACATAGCTGGTAATTTTACCACAAGGTGATTTTCCTCTCTGCTTTCAAATGACTGTTTCCCAAATCATGTTCCTCAGGCAGATGCCTTTTACTGCTACTGTGATGATGAGTTGTTTTCACCTTAATCAGGGCAGCTGATTCACCTGGACTTGCTCAGGACTTCCCCAGATTTAGCAAAGAAATTCTTACATCATGGGAAATCCCTCTGTCCTGGGAAAACTAGGACAGTTAGTCACCTGGCTTTACCCACACCCTGCCTGGACTCTTGCCAGCCCAAAGTTGCAGACTTGCTGTGCTATATCATCATTTTGTCTTTCTCCGTTCATGATGCAACTCGCTGTTCCTAGTCCCTAAATCTCACTAGACATGCTTCTACCCTCTCTGGGCATTCTCCTAAAGGCTCAGTCTATGTGTGCATGATCCATTATGTGCAGACCACTTTCCTGTGTGTCATCGTATGGAACTTTCCAGGAGTCCATGAACAGGCTGGGCAGGATCTACAAATACTCTGACCTTACAGATGAGAAAATCATATAAAGCTAAGATGTGGCAGCATTAGGATCTCCCTTCTCAAGATAACAGGCTTGGAATCAATTTGCATTCAAATCCCAGTCCGGTCACTTTCAAACTGTGTGAATTCACACATATCATATAACCATTCTATATCTTTCCTACCTGTCTAAAATAGGGAATGGTGACTCAGAATTTATTGCATTAAATGAAATAATATGTGCATGTGATAAATGCTTAGGAAATGAGAGATTTTAGAAGAGTTTATAATTGGATAATGTTTTGTTTTTCACGGGTAGGAGGAGTGTTTGAATAAAAGAATTCTTTAGGGGAAGAAGTTTCAAACCTTCCCAACTGAGCTTGAATGGATGAATTAGTCAGTATTGATGTGTAATCCAGGTTTGAGAATGATAAGAGCAAAACAGACAAAGGTGTGCTTCTGCTTGGGATGCCCAGAAGATGGACAAGAAGCAAGAACACTTTGGCAGCCCTTAAGCCCTGTCCAAAAGCTATTCTGATCACTGGCCATTCATTCACACCATTAAAGAAATGTGTTTCTGGGCTGGGGTTATGGCGCAGTGGTAGCGTGCTCACCTAGCACGCGGGAGGCACTGGGTTCGATCCTCAGCACCACATAAAAATAAAGATATTCTGCCCACCAATAACTAAAAAATAAATATTAAAAAAAAAAAAAAGAAATGTATTTCTAGCCAACAGGAGTTCTCTGAGAAACACACTGTCCCCTCTGTTCTCTGACAGCCTGGAATTGTTCTCCCTCCAAAGGCTTAACTACACATTTAAATCTCCACGACTTTCTGGACTGGGGTTGTGGCTCAGTGGTAAAGCACTTGCGTAGCATGTATGGAGCACTGGGTTCGATCCTCAGCATCACATCAAAATAAATAAATAAAATAAAGGTATTGTGTCCATCTGCAACTAAAAAAAAATTCAAAAATAAAAAATCTCCACAACTTTCATTGACAGTAATAAACCAGTGTCAGCAAAGCTTAAATACATTTGTGTATAAAAATAATCAAAATCTGGGCAAGTCCAAGAAACAATGAGTGTTTATATATCCCTAATAATCCCACCATCTAGAAATGTAGCTAACACACACCCATAGATGTGTATTACCATCTTCTATTATGTTTTCAGTTTATCCAAGTACATCTATAGGTTTGTGTAGTTGTGTGTGTGTGTATATGCATGTACCTGAAGGTTTTTCTGAATAGTTCCATCCTTTACTCCCTTCCATTGACAATATGGCCACCTTTTCCTCTGGAGATAATCTTTCCCCACTGGAACCCTGTACACTCAGGAATGGGTGCTAATAGGAGAACCCCAGCCCCACCACTGCAGTGATTGGTCCAGAGATGATCAGGTGACCCAGTCCAGTCCAGTCTGTAAGCATGGCCCCAGTTGCATAAGTCCTTGTAATGGAGAAAGTGTATCTTTTGACATGGGTTGCTGAAATGGAATGATATGAGTTCAGACCTATCTTAAACCCTAAAAATAAATTAGCATATTAAAACAGTTTTTAAAAATTTAAAAGGAAGGATTGGAAACATTAAGTGAAATGGAATTGTCAAATAAACAGAGCACTCATAAATGTCCACAGCAGTTAACAAGATCATCATGAGACTGTCATTTTATAAAGGCTTTTATGTCATTTAAGTTCTTCCCAAATGTCATTTTCAGGTTGGCCCTGATAAATAAATGCTGCTGGGCAAACTGAAAACATTTGCTTTATTAGATTCCAGAGGCAATTGAATGTTGTTGTTATCAAAGGCAATTTGCATATACAATTCACATGATACTTGCAACCTTTCTGATTTGATGATTCTGTAGAAATGATCAAATTATCCTGTCATGGTAACCATTCAAAATAAATAAAATAATTTATTTTTCCATTATCATTTGGCCTTGAAATATACACCTGTGTCACATTATGTTTGAAGTTAAAACAAAGACACTTATTTAGTTAAGAGGTTTATGGAAGGGAAGCAATTGTCTCAAAATAAATTTGTTAAATCGTTGTTTTTTAGGAGTGTTATTGGGGATAAACTAGTTTTAAAAAGTTAATAAGATCTATGTGAGGGTCTGTGATTTTCTTATTTATTTTGGTTTTCTAAGGTAAATATGAGGTTCTGATGTTGTATTCCTGTTCCCTTTTTCTGTCGTTGCTTATAAAGATGCTGTCTGTCTTATCATGGGACTCATCTCAAATCCCAAACCCTGAGAGATAAGCTGCCACTTTTTCTTTACTAGCACAAAGATAACACTTCAGTCTTGTAGCAATGTCCAAGCCAGTGTCACCTTCGCTTAAGGAAATACAACCTTTTGGAATCATTGCCCTGGTCATACACATTTGCTTTTCCTTCTTTAAAAAGTTTTGTTCACCTTTATTTACATATAATAAGCATGCACCCCTCAATTTTTGAAAGATGCTTCTGAGTACTTGTCCTATTGTCCTAAGGAATACTGAGCAATAAATACTATCAGAGATGGCAAATGATGTTTCAAAATATGTTAAATCAAACAAAAAATAGTTCCTTCCCCAAAGCCAACTGTGAACAATTTGGCAAAATGAAGAAAACTATATCTTTAGTCCTAACCCAGTACAGTGTCACATACCTATAATCCCACCTACTTGGGATGCTGAGGCAGGGAGATTGCAAGTTTAAGGTGAGTCCAGGCAACTTAATGAGACCATGTCTCAAAATAAGAAATATAAAGGGTTAGAGATAAAAGATCTAAAATCAGCATATCTTAGCAATACAACCACTGCAACATACTACAGCAATATAGCCACCTCAATGTTTTTAGTCGCACAATTCACAATAGCTAAAGTATGGAATCAACCCAAGTGTCTGTCAATGGGTTGAGAAACTGTGGTATATAAATGCAATGGAATTCTATTCATCCATAAAAAAGAATGAAATTAATGACATTTGCAAGAAAACGGATAGAAATGGAGAATTTCTTGCTAAAGGAAATAAGCCAAACTCAAACTCAAAGGTCGAATGTTGTCTCTGATATGCAGATGCTAGAGTAAAATAAAGGAAGGAGTGGGAGGATAAGATCACATAAAGATAAAGGAAAGGTCAATAATGAAGAAGAAGGAGATCAAGAGGCAGAATGAGAATGGAGGGATGGGTAAGGGGAGGCAAAGCAGAATGAAATCTTTAAAAATCATGTTACGTATATATATAAATATACCACAGGGAACTTCACTTTTATGCACAGATAGAAAGAACCAAATATAAATAAATAGAAGAATGAGAGGAAGTCTAGTAGAGTAGAGGAAGAAGAATGGGAGAGTAGAAGGAGGGTGGGAGGGAAAAAGGAAATCAAGAACTGAAATTGAATTCCATGCATTTATGAGTTTGTCGGGATAAACCCAACTACTATGTATAACTATAAAGCTCTAAAAATAATAATTTTTAAAAGGATTGGAGTTGTCTTGCAATGGGAGAGCACCCCTGGGTTCAATTCCCACAGTAACAACAATAAAAGAAAGGATCAGCAGTCCTTCATTCAGAATGAGATCATACAGATCATAATGGTTGAGCCTGAGTGATTAACATGGTTACCAGAGAGTTCAGAGTCTGTGGGTTTTGTCCATGTAATACTTGGTTTAGTTTGCTAGGGCTGCAATACCATATTACCACAGACTTGGTATCCTAAAACCACAGACATTTTATTCTTTCACGGCAACACAGAGATCAGAAGTCTAAACTCCCGGTGTCAGTAGGGCCATCTTTCCTTTAGAGGCTCTACAGAAGGATCCATTCTTGACTTCTGCTACCTCCTGGCAGCTGCAGGCATTTGTAGCCTTGTGGCTGCATCACCCTGCTCGGCCTCCATTTCCACATGCCCTTGTCCAGTCCTCTTTTTTCCTTGTGTAAGGACACTTAACTTTAGATCTATGGCCCACCTAGAATATTTGGTATTACAAGAACATAATTCCAAGTCAGAAAGTTCAGTCAAATCTCACCAAGTGGACTCCACGGATTTTTGTTTGTTTGTTTGTTTATATAAAACACTATCCAGGCCCTGAAAATCATGAATACCCACTATCTAACTACATCAACATTGGCAAAGACCCTTTTTAAAAATAAGGTCACATTTACAGGTTTGGGGTAGGCCTATCTTTTGGGGTGGCACCATTCAATCCATCACAATGCCTGATGGAATTTCATTTTAAAAACTACACTGATTACAAATTGACCTAAACCAACATGGTTATTCATAATGATTAGGTGGGAGGGGGGGGCAGTTATTAATGTCCAGTGGTAGGGTACAGTGACTACAGATCTCTTCTCCTATCTCTTCATTACCTGATGGCACGGTAGAATGGAAGCAAGTCCCAGACCAAATTCTGGCCCGTAACACTTTTATTAGCACCCTGACACAAAAGCATGAGGTCCCATTGCTCCTGTAATCAATAAATCTCTTTGCTATGTCAGACCCTCTAAGGAACATCTTGCAGGACAAACTCATTCATGGAATATGCAACATTATTCTAGTGGCGAGATTCTGCTAACTCTCTCACTACAGTTTGGATATGGTTTGGGTGTCCCTCAAGGGTCCATGTAATTGGAGATTTGGTCCCCAGAGTGGTGGCATTAGGTGGTAGCAGAATCTTTAAAAGATGAAGATGAGGCCTAGTGGAAAATTATTAGGACCTTGGGGGTGTGAGGTAGCTCTTATGTGACCTTGCTAGCTTTCACAAGATAAAAGGGCACACCTGTTCCCTCCTACTCTTTCTCTGCCTGGTTCTGTGATGTGACCACTTGCTGCCATACATGCTCCTGCCATGATGTGACACAGTCAAGGAGCAGCTCTGGCCACAGCACCTGCATTTTGTCACACATACTTGTAGCCAACAAAACTGGGAACAAAATAAACCTTTTTCTTATCAAGTTATTGCTGTCTCAGACATTTTATTACGATAATGAAAAGCTGACTAGTCTGCCTCTATTTTATGAATTTTTAAACTGCAGTTTGCATCTCACTAGTGTGTTCTGAAATGAATTTGGGGGTTGCAAACAAAAATTGACAAGATGAAATACAGTAGAATTGAATTGGACAGAAAATAACAAAAGACATTATACAAGAGAATGTAGCACTTTCTCTGGAAATTTTTCCTTTTAGTCTCTCTCTCTTTCTCTGGTGTGTGTGTGTGTGTGTGTGTGTGTGTGTGTGTCTTAAGGTCATAATGTAAACTACATTTATTTCTCTGATCTAAAAATAGATGAAAAGCAAGATATTCTGTTCTAAGTGGAACTGATCACCAGATGTAATGGAGTTCACTGGCCTAAGACACTACTCTGACACAGGTAGCCGGGTGGGCCCCTTAGAACTCAAACATGGACAGGAAGCTACTTCTTTATAATTATTTCTAGGCTAATACAACCACTCACTTCACCAATAAAAAAATCATCTGTAACATTTTTTATGCAAATAAGCAAATGTTTTAAAAATAGTTAAGGTCTTACAGTAGCTTCTCCTAGAATGCAGGCTTGTGATTAAATTCATTAAAATACTAGCTACCCCTGGAGTGTGTATTCCTGATTTAGAGTACTTCAAGTAAAATATAAGCAAGGTGATATGCCACAAATGCTGCATGGTGGGGTGTACCTGTGACACAGGCAGTTTCAGGATTATTCTTCCCTGTCACATGGAAGGTTTGCAAGGAAGAAAGGCAAGTGCAAAGGTTTAACTAAAACACACAGCACAGTACTCTGTTATAATGGGTGATAATTCAGTGTAAAACCACAAGAAAATCTATTTCTGGAAACCTCATTGCCACCTGAGTTAATGGAGTTACAGACCAGGGGGAAAGGAGATTACAAAGTCATAATTCCAAGTCAGAACATTCAGTCAAATTTCACCAAGTGGACTCCAGGGTTTTTGTTTATATGGAACACTATCCAGCCCCTGATAAGCATGAATATCCATTTTCTGAAATATAAGTTTGTCATCATAAATTTCAAAGACAACAGCTACAGCCTGTGACCTCCACCCTCTGCTTGTGCCTGTACATGAGCCCACAAGATAGAGTGGCTGTGGGTTCATGAGAGGAACTGCCTTGAATGTCAGCATGCAGCACCCAAAGGCTGAGCATTAGAGCTATCTCTACAGTTTTCAGGGCCCTAGGCAGAAGGAAAACATTGGGGATTTTGTTCAAAAAGCAGGAGAAAAAATTTTCCTTACTTCTTTTTTCTTTTTCTCAACCTCTCCTAGTATTTTGCATTTGCTAGTTAATTTTTCACCCATGTTGGGTCCAGGGATCCTTCAGGGTTGTGTGCTGATCCTCATAGCTGTCCAAAGTGATACCTGTGTCTCAGAGCACACTGGCCCAACCCTCTCAGCCCTCCTTTGGGGAGGGCAGCTACAGTTTCTGGGTGGAGACGGGTCCATTTCAGGGAGGAGTGGGAGGCAGGACTGCTCCTGAACTTGGCCTCCAAGCCTCTCGTGCATGCTCCATTGTCCCATTGAACTTACAAAACAAATTCAATTTTTTCAATGAAAAAATTGCTAACAATTGCAACACGATACACAGTCCATTAATCCCCACATGTGGGCCTACTGAGAACAGAGCTCCCTGCGACTGCACTGGCCGTATGCTCAAGTCTCTGCTGTGTCCTTCAAGCAGTGTTGTATTGTGAGACCATGGAGACATGAAAATCTATGATTATTTCTAATATTGTCACCAGGATCAGTGAGAAAAACCACACTTCAACAGTAACATTAAAAATAGCTAAAACTTCTACACCACTTGCTTTTTGATAGGATTACAAGACTTTTCATAACTCACATAATCCGGAACCTAGCACCCAAAAACTGTTTGGAGTTGAAGCTCTGGGTCACCCTCAACTTGGGTGATTAAGTGGGTGAAAGCCATCCCAACATGTCCTCACTTTATTTTGCCTTCCTTTCTTTTCATAGTCTGGCTGACCTGTACAGAGTTTTTAACTTAATTCCTCACATTAGCTTTCCTTGATGCCATTTCTTCTTGTATAAAAGATTCTCCTTTTGATCCTTGCCTTCCACCCAATCAGAACTAATTCCTCAATAATGGAAGATGAATGAATTCATTGAGGTCCTCCTGTCACAGTTTGGTCAGTACCAACTGTTATTTTGTTGAATATTTTTTTCTTCACTAAAAGTCAGTCATTCTTGATGACAGAGAACAAGTTGGCTCCCTAAGCATATTTAAATACTGTAAGAGGCCCAGGCTTAGTGATGTGTTTACTTAGTAATACTCATAATTAATTCATAGGGACTTATTGACATTAATAATTGATAGCATATAGATCGTAAAAATCCATCTATACAAACATATGCATATAAAAACATTCATACATATATATGTGTGCATATATATTTTAACTTAATTAATTAATTTACTGTGCATAAAACACCACAGAGTATAGGTATTGACACAAAGATAGTCTCCCTTAGAGAACTGAACACTCTGGAGGTAGGATGCTCAATATGCAAATGAAAATTATAGAAGACTGAAGGTAGAAAGTGCCAGAAGAGAGGCACAAAAAGGAATTAAAATTAGACTTGGGAGATGTCCCTTATATTGGTGAGTTGAGGGGAAACTTCCTACTTAGCATAAACCCCTTGGTTAGGGACATAGAGACATCCGGTGGGCACAGACCCTGATGGTGCTTGGGGACTTGGGTCTCAGTGTACCTGCACAGTGGGGACTGGTGGGACAGTCAGGACTCTGGGTCTGTCCCACCCTATTCCTTGGGAGAGACGAGATCTCCCTTTCACTGAGCAATTCAAGGGTGCTAGGCATTTGAGTCATTGGGCTAGACAGCTGAGGATTTCATTTATTTTCACAATATTTTTGTCCCATTTTGTCACTGAGAAAATGGAAGTGAGACCTTATCTAACCTGCTCAAAGTCAGACAGCGGCTGAGCCAGGAACCCAACATAATATAAGATTTCTCATTTGGGGACAGGACTTTGCCTCACTGAACAGCCCTCGCCCTGCTTTAAAATCTATAATCTAAAACCACCTGTGTGGTAATTCCTGAGTCCTTCCATAACAGAGTACCATGGAAATTAAAAGCCTCAAAGCATTTGTGGCTCCCCAATTTCCTGATAACCTGTATTTCTCCATCCACCTTCCTCACACTGAGAATGAAAACCCAAAAATGCTGCCCTTGACCTGGTTGGGCGCCAATGAGACGAATTATAACACATCTCTGGCTAGCACAGTCAGGCTGAATCTACTCATGTACATTTCCTGGCTTTTGTTCCTGTTGTAATTTTCCTGTAGGACAGGCGAATGGCAGACTTGCTGCCTTTCCATTTGTGGCCAGACTGTGAACAAATTCATTTTTCTTTTAAACACACAGTATTCCCACCCTCCCAGAACCCATCAGAAAAGCCAGAACTTGTTTTGTCTACACTGTGGGGAATTTGAGGGCCACTGAATACCTGCACTGCCTGAGGCTCCCTTTGGTTCAAATCCTCAGCCTTCTGCACTGTGGATGACCAGATCTGTCAAATCTGGCAAGATACCTTGTGACTAAGAAGGATTTAGCTCCTTATAGGAGCACAGAGACCTTTAAACCATCTCAATTCATAGCTTTGCTGGCCTCTTTGAAGTTTACATTGCACCTAGATCCTCAAGGGAGGCTTTGGGCTCAGAGGTCTACCCTGCTGTGGTCCCCTCAGGGCACCAGCTGAAAACCTTGTACAGACAAGGGAGTGTCTAACCTAGGGAGTGTCTAACCATGCAGCCAGAGGCAAACTAAATAAACAAGCAGACGGCATGGATCCTGAGAGCAGGAGGCCCCACTTCTCCCTAATCGCACCTACAAACCTCCCCTGGGCCAGACATAACACTCAGAAAGGCAGACAGCTCTGCTCAGGGCCTCAGCTTCTCCCCTATCCATGGTAATTGCCATCCACCAGCAACACTGCCTCCCCCACCACTCAAAAGAACAGTTTGAAAAATCCATTTGAAATGGCTTGATTACAACAGGGAGACAATTGGTTGAATAAAGTCAATTATCCCTCCAGTGACAGGTGCCCACTTTGAAGTCTGGGCACCTGCCGGCATAATCACTAAGGCTGACATTTCCAGGCCCTTATTAAGAAGGGAATAATAGAATGCTGGCCTGAGTGGGGCTTTTTTTGTTGTTGTTATTTGTATTTTTTTTTAAGCTAGGCAGAGGGGGAGAGTGATCTGCAGCTGCCGGGTCATTACCTCCCCATTAGCTAACAGAATCAAGAGCTGGGTCCTGGATACTGCCAGAATTGTCAGAGGCACTAGCCACACTAGTGCTGGCCAACTCCGGGGTGGTGCAGGGAGAGTAATTAACTCTGGAGAGCAGAGCAGAAGGACTGTACTTGCAGCTTGAGGAGCATTAGCTGCTCAAACCTGGAGAATGTTCAGATCTGAATATTCAGCAACAGGAATGAGGAAATCAGGACATATCATATTAAGCCAAATAGGAAGATACCACATAGAACACAAAAACAAACAAATGATTTCTCCAGGGCAGTATGGCATTCTCTATCCCATCACCTGTAGCTTTCACCTGTAGCCTGTTTTCTTAGCCTCTTCTTACCCTGACCCAGTCTCCTTGCCTCTGCCAAGACCCTCTCTTCTGTCTCCACCTTCACTCGCCCAGACAAATGCATGCTGTGATTGTGAGAGCAGCAGATGGTTAGAGTAGGAGTAGGAGGCGACAGTGAGAGAGATGACCAGGAACCAAGGAGTGAAAAATGAGCGGTTTATTCAACTAAAATACATTACTGAGTTAGTCATGCACAGAGGAAAATACATTGTGGCACTTGCCCTCTAGGAAGTCATGATTTAGACCAGGATTCAGACACCTGTGGTGCTTACAGGGCCAGGCAGGTGGTGTGTGAAGTCAGTCCATGCACAATAGGGAATGGTGGAGACTGTGGCCAACCATAGAGCACTCCTTCTCTCTAAAAGAGGCCAACCTAATTCAGCTCCAGCTGGGAGTTGTCCCAAGGTCATATTGATCAAATGTTAACAGATCTTCTAATTTTGCAAAAAACCCTGGAGCCTGAATTTTATGTCACACTCTCTAAAACCATAAAGTGTTAGCTTACAAAACTCTTGCACAGTTTGACTGCAGTCTGTGGGACACCAATTTTTGATCCATATTCCTGACTATGTTGACTTCCTATCTCCAAAAGGGGAGGGAAAAAAGGAGGAAAGGCATCACGACCATTACCAGTTCATTATCTCATTTAACCTCATACTCAGTATGATGAAGACATTATTAGGTCAATTTTATGAGAAAACAGCCTACATATTTCTATCAATCATATTTTGGGCAAGAAAAAATCAGACACTCAAACTTGGAAAGTAAGAAAAGTTTAATAAAAAGAACAGCTATGAGGGAATACTCTGGGACAAGCCAAAAAAAAAAAAAAGAGAGAGACATGTTTCCACCTTCATGCCTGGAAGACGCAAAGAGATAGTGGTCACACAACCCTCTGAAACAATCTGCATCAAGGGGCGCATTGGACATCAGTGGTGGACTTTGGGAGTTGCCCACAATAACTATGCAGGGGGAGGAGCAGGAGATGAAATGTACTGACTACAAACTCCTCTGACACACAAAACAGACTGGGAGAGATGAGTTCTCAATAGGTTCCAAGCTCTTTAGGGATCAGGGATGGGATGGCATTATTTGTCAAAAGGGCTACAGGGTAGGTGTCCCTTCAGTTCTGTGTTCAGGACGGGTTTGCTTCTGACATCGTATTTAGAGAAGGACACTGAAAGTCAAATACATCCAGAAAAATCTGACTGGCACAGTGAGAAGAACTGAATCCATTCCGTGATGGTAATGCCTACAGGATCTGACTTCATTTAGATTGCAGAAGGTATTTGGTGGGGCATGTAAGGGCCTTTTTATCATTAAAAATGACAAGGAATAGTCTTCCTAGTTACTACAGAATTCAGAACTTGAATCAACACTATTCTTTCCTATGAAGATCAGGAAGAATTTGACATAAGGAAAAACTTTCTGCCCTGTAATTGAATTCCTGCTTCAAAGGATATCAGTTGCTCTTCTGTGATGGTAATCAAGAAAAGTCATTTTCAAAGTGTTTATGAACATTTCAATGGTGTTATAGGTTTATGTAATGAATTGAAGGCTGTGCCGTAGATCCTCCCATACCCACAATATGTGAGGACTCTACAGACACACATCAGATTCCAACTTCTCCTGCAAAATTGGAAGCTCTGTCAACTTCGGGCCAACATAATCACAGGGTAAGTCCCAATTGCAGCTGAACCCCAATGGCCTCTATCAGTCAGGCCAAGGGCTTCTAGTTTGCCACAGTCTCTACCAGTCCCTATTATGCATTGCCTAGATTTACACATTGATATTATCTCTCTGGCTCTGTAAGCACTTCAAATCCTTGACTCCTAATCTAAACTCTAAATTCCCCAGGGCAAGTACTGTAATATATTCTTCTCTGTGCATGACTGACTCAGTATTGAATTTTAGTTGTTGATATTGTCAATGCTTCATTAATGCCTATTTAAATGAAATAGTGCATAATTGCCCTCTTCCTTTTCTTTAGCCCATCATAGATTTTAGAAATAGATATTGGCAATCTTGGTAAAGGGCAGAATTGGGAGGTAACACTCAGTTTCTATTACCATATCATTAGTGACTTGCAGTAGATAGACTGTGTCCTCTTTTCATATGCTAGTTTATATTTATGCTAGAACATGTAAAGGCGAGTCACGGAACTGAAAACCTCTTTTCCAAGACATCGTATTCATATTTGAGCATCCTATCAATAAGCATCTGCAAAACCTTTAGACTTCATGTAACCTCTGTCAATAAATTGCACCATGTTTCCTGCGTACAGAGTGCTGGGCTGGAGCCTTGGTGATCTCACACAGCATTGCAGTCAATGATTCTGGAGCCATATTCTCCTGCACAGGGACCACAAAAAAATGTGACCTTTGTCTGCTGCCCTAAGAGTCTAGTAAAATAAAATACATGAGTGCCTGGGTGCCCTCTGGGATTGGTTTCAAGACCCGCTGAGAATACCAAAATCCACAGGCACTCAAGTACCTAATATAAAATGGTATGTCATTTGCATTTGAATCTAAGCACTTCCTCCTCTTTGCTTCGAATCATCTCTGGATGATTGCCACACCTAACACAATGTAAATGCTATGTAAATGGTTGTTACACTGTATTGTTTAGGGAACAGTGGCAAGGAAAAAGTCTGTACAGACTAAAGCAGGTGCATTTTTTTCTGAATAGTTTTGATTGGAGTTGGGTTGATTCCATGGGTGTGGAGTCTGTAAATAACAGAGGACAGACTATTCCTTGAGAAATCCGAGGACCAGAGATTGGGATTACACATGAAAAGAACACACATCAGGACCTAAATCTGAGCATAACTATATTAATTTCACCATTTTGTTTTGATTATTGATGTTGATACTGCTACCATCATAATTACAACAATTGCTTTAATTTTTAGCTCAGGGGGCTCATGTAGACCTGCTGTCACCTGACAAACACTGATGTCGATAGTACATATTTGACTCCCCACAAAAGGTGTGTGTGTTTGTATATGTATATGTGTTTGTGTGTGTGAGACGTGTCTATGGCCACCCTTCGTAGCGCTCACAAAGTTGAATGGGTGGTATGATGGCATAGTGCTAAAGAGATGGGGCAGAAAAGCATTCTGGAAATTACCCCAGGTCATTTTTAGTGCTGGAGGCCAAATGTTCCATATGTGTGACTGTGAGAACAAGCCTAGGTCTTTCTCATCTGCTCTTTCACAGTCCAGGATGGCTAGAATGGGAAACCTCCACTAAGCTCAAAATATATAGGTGACAAATAGTTTAGGAAGCCGAATAGCAAGACAGGACATATATAATACTATGTTTGGGGAAATATTTTTTAAAAATATTTTCCTGAATCTCAGAGAAAGGGGAACAGAGGAACACAGAAAACTGAATAGCAGAATTCACACCATGCAGTCCCTCAACTCCTATAAGTCTATTTTGTGGTAGAGACTATGTTCCATATAAGGGATGATGGAAGAGTAAAGTTTAGTCCCTCTTAAGGAAAACCTACTAGTGCAAAAGTCAGTGAATAACAGAAGAAATCATACGGATAACACACCACAAAGCATGTGTGTGACATAAACAACCAGCACTATTCCTGTGGCCCTTGATTTTCTGATCTCTGAAATGGGAATATGATACCAGTCTTTCTCAAAGATTTGTTTTGGAAAAATAAACAGGTAGAAAATAAACATAAAGCCCTGGACAACTGGATTTCAGAATCCATAGCTTAAGTTTCCATTTAACAACTCCCTGACATATGAAGATTCTATGTGTTGAGTTCAAACATTTGTGGGCAAACACTATGTGATGTGTCATGCAAATGACATCACGGAACAAGACAGATACAGTCCTTGTTTTCTTCCAGTTTCTAGAGATTGAAGGCTGATGATAAATAAGTAAAAAATAAAGAAGATAGCTTCTGATGGTGATTAGTGATGCAATGGAAATAGACAGCCAACACAAGAAAGGGTGCTGCAGGGGGAGCACCAGAGGTCAACTGTTTCTGTAGAGTGTGAAGACAGGAAGACATCTGTGAAACGGGCACAGAAAACTTAATAATAAGCCCCTGTTGGGAATGGTAAGGGGTGGGGTTGTTTTTGAGAGTTTTCCTCATTTCCATCTCCATCCCATCCAACCTCAGCTCAGATTTCAACGCCAATCCCTACCAAAGTATTAAATATCTTACTGCATTTGTGCTTCTCTAACAAACTACCTGAGACTGGGTGATTTCTGAAGAATAGAAGTTCTGGAAGCCAAGATGAAGGCACCAGGAGGTTTGGTGACTGGTGAGGGCTGCTCTCTGTTCCCAAGATGGTGCATCTCCAGGTGGAACAAATTCTATGTCCTCACATGGTAGAAGGGATGGACAGGCAGAAAGAGGCTTAGACAGCTCCCTCCAGCATTCATGAAGGCTCTAACCTCATGACTTAATCAACTCCTAAAGGCCCCACTTCTTAACACACTTTGGGATTTGGATTCCAAAATGAGTTTTGGAGAGGAGAGGACACAAACATTAAAGCCTTAGCAGGTAGCAATAAGAGTATCAGGCAATAGCATATATAGATGGCTTCCTAAGACCTTAGAAGTTCCTCAGAGGTGACTGTCAGTTCAAAATAGGATCCAGGTTCCAACCGTAAACAAACCTTTGCTAGAAGAACATTTTTTTTTTTTTTCACTCATGTCAATATGCTGAAGGAGGAGAGTCAGTCTGGCTCTGACCAGGACTAGACACACAATCTTGGTCAAATCTGAGCACCCTCTGAAATACTTTGCCAGATCTAAGATTCTGCACGATTATGATGTGACCAGGAAGCTTGATTTGTGAGGAACAACTAAAGATGTCTCTGGGAACTTTCATCCTGCCAATTTTCTACCTTTTGCCAGTCTCTTAACAGTTTTGCGAATGTTGGATCACCCAATTTAATCCTCCCTCAAGGGAGGAAACAACATGTAGTTGGCCTAGAATTTTCCACTTTGAAGATGTTGCTAATACCCCTATGATGTTAGACTGAGTGTCCTTATCTTGTCCTCCTCTCCTAGACCCAGAATCCTGAATACTGACTTTGTTTGGACATCACCTCCAATCTCACACAACTCCCAGAAGCTATGGGTCCTATGGTTGTGACATACAATGACTTATGACAGATTATTTTTTCATGCAGACTCTTAGGAGATTTGATAGGCCACTTAAAACACCTCATTCTATCAGAGCGGGCAAGGACTGCATGCTCCTCACTCCAAATCATGTGCAAGAACAAATATCAGACACAGAGAAGTGCTTTCCTAACTATTCTATAGACGAGAATTCCTGAATCCCCTTTCTCCAGTTAGGCCCCTGCCCAGCGTAATTCTATGCCATTTACGTGACAATGGGAAGATTTGGTAGAGTTGGGACTCATTTCCTTTCTCCAGAGAATCTGCCTTATCCTTTGGTGTCCTGAATAAACCAGGCTCCATGGTGCCTTATACCAACACTTCAAAATTCTAAATGCTAGATTTTATATACCAGGAAGGGCAATGGACATTCTTCACCTTTCCCCTATATCCCTGCCCAGGCCTCATGGAGGTTTGTTCTAACTTGGTGCAATCTCTGTAGGAGAGTGAGCAGAGTCAGAGAATTTTGCTTTGTCCAACTAAACAGTATGAGAGAAAGAAGGGAAGCCACAGAGGAAATGCTGTCTCTCAACACCATCCTGCCTAAGGAGGAAAGAAGCACTTACCTTCTAAGACCTCCTAACATTTAGCATCAAGCCTTTCCTTGCTGCTGGGATGGGGGAGAAAGTGTTGCCTGCTTGAAGTCACCTCTTGAGAATAATCAGAAGTAGTAAAATATGTTATTAATAGGAGTATATAGAGCATGTTAAATAAGTGGAGAGATAAAATCATTTGTGAACCCTCCTAAAATGTAATAAGGTACTAATTAAGTAATAATAAGTAATATTTTAAAACACAGCCACTAGAACTTATGTGTCCAAATGAGCACTGCTCCTTTCTAAATAGTCCCTTTGGGAAAATAAACAGTTATTCCAACA
The DNA here is from genome assembly GCA_004024805.1 of Geosciurus inauris. NCBI lineage: Eukaryota > Metazoa > Chordata > Mammalia > Rodentia > Sciuridae > Geosciurus > Geosciurus inauris. Next base: position 79,258 of record PVHX01002335.1, read on the forward strand.
GCACCGCCATAGATCAAACTATTTCGGGAACTGGAACATTATCTTTCAAGGCAGTTTACTAGTTACACCAGAAAAGAGCCTCACCAGAGGATCACATCTCATTTTTCACAACTGAAACCAACTCTGTACAGCTTCAGAATCCATCAGACACCTTTCAAGGGCTCCCTTGGGATGCAAAAGGTCCCTGGCCTGGAGCTGGGCTCAGATGGTGGGCAGCAACAAAGGAGCCAGCTCCCCACAGGGTCCTCTGTCTTAATTGCTCAGTGTCAGTGCCCCTCTCCCCCCAACTACTGTACCTGGGATCTCACCTCCTGCTCCATCATTGAGCCAGTGAAGATTCTGTCTTTATAACCTAGTCCCTACTTGGTAAGCTTCGTTAGGCATTGATATTTGGGAGCTGTGGTCCATCACCCTCAGAGTTTATCTTGATGGACTCATTTTCACCAACAGTCATGGAAAAGTACGTTGCAGACTCCCAGTAAGGATAGTTAACCAGCAGCATAATTGACAAAGTTGTCAACTGCCCTGCTGTGCAAGGAAGTCAAGCCTCTGCCACAAAGTGTACCAAGAACAGACCACCGTGGACCAAGACACATAACATTTCTGGAGATGTGGGACTCCCAGTGACCTCACCTAACTTCCCCTAGATTGCATGGGAATTAGGAAGGTTTCCCCCATTCTTCTCTTCTTTCACTCACTCAGGACAAGACTTGCATGGAGGTCTGATGACCCTCCCAGCCACCTGGCATCCTGTCCATTTATCTCCCGTGGGCATTTCCCCACACAAATTGCTTTATCCATTTCATTTCACTTTGCATCTGCTCCTCAGAGGACTCAAACTCCTGCAGTCTGATTATGTTCTTCCCCAGCTTAACCTTGACTCCAGTTCTCATGTGACATTATTCCTTCCCTAGTCAGCACAGTCAGTAGGCTGAACTCCAACCAAAAATGTCAATCCTGACCAACTCTTGTCCTAATTCCTCAGAAGATATTACTTCATCTCTTTAACATGTAATAATAGTGTCAATTTAACTTTTGGATATTGTCCATACTACTTAGTCACAGTTGACTATTTGTAGGTACTGAGAATGCCTCAAGTTGACATCCAGAGATGACTTCCAGAAGGAAATCCACAGCCTAGTACTTCTCAGCTCTGGAAACATCACTGGAACAAATACATGGTATCTGATAAGAAATATATTGAAAGTAATACCACCCATTCAAATGTTATGATGTGTTTATTTGAAACACATCCAAAGAGAGGCTAAGAATATGGTAGTAGAGTACTTGATAGCATGTGCAAGGCCTTGAGTTCAGTCCTCAGCACTGCAAAACAGACTTTTAATAAATAAATAAAATTTAATAATGTGGTTTTACAATCTCTTCTTGTGCACTAAAATACATGAACAAGCAGAGAAAAGAAACAAGCTGTCCTGGAATAAATATGTCCTTAGAATTTGGATCAGAAGGAGAACTATTTTTGACATAAATTGACAAAACTGAGATGGAAGAAGCACCCAAAATCCTCTGCCCAAGAACATAAAGGAAACACAATTTAAATCTTTAAAATCCAGCTCACACATTTTTGCATTATTTCATAATGTGTAGTTCTATGATGGACATTAAGTTAGGAACACTATAATTACTGACCACCCTGGCAGGAGTATATGAATCACCCAGCTCCATTTCCAGCACCCAAAGGATGCATGATTTATAAAAATTAAGTCCTTTCCTTTCCTAAATTACCCTTTTTAAAAAGCTCATTCCTGCTGGGTGCTGTGGCTCACACCTGTAATCCCAGTGACTCTGGAGGCTGAGACAGGAGGATTGTAAGTTCTAAAATCAGCCTCAGCACTTTAGCAAGACTCTGAACAACTTAGTGAGATCCTACCTCAAAACATTTTAAAAAAAAGACTAAGAATGTGACATGTGGCTCAATGGTTAAGCACCTCTGGGTTTAAGGCCTATGATATTTGCTATCCTATCCACAAAATATTTGCTAAAACGTGAGAAAAAAGTCGCACAGTTTGTATTTTGTTTCATTATGGGAAGAGTTGGTATTTCAATGGCAAAACTTCATATGAAGTGATTGGTTTACATTTGAGTTATCTTGTATGAAATAATTTATATCTCTAAAAGCTAGAGTCCCTCAGTGTGCACCATCTTTACAGACTTGAAACCTATAGAGAAACCACAAGTTTACATCACCATTTGGGATGTGTGTTCCTTAAAAGATAACAGGGTTAGTCAGCCACATTTTGAAGTTTGTTATTTCCCTTGTGGAGCAGCAACAGTTAAATTTACATAAGTTAAATAGATGAGTAGTGGATTAGAAATTTATGATCATAAAATGATCATAAATTGTTTATAAAATGTTTAAGAATGTAACTTCATGTTTCTGTAACTGAACACCTTTATCAACCAGGATGTGCTATTGTCACAAAGAATCCCAAAATCTCAATGGCTTAAAATAATAAAGGTTTATGTTCCACTCGTGATGTATGTGCAATATGAATCTGTTGTAGTCATTCACAATCCCAAGGCGGTAAAATCTCCATCATCTTATGACACCACCTTGTGAACATAAATCTTTAGCGTTTGCCTTGATGGGGAAAGACAGCAAGAGAATTGTGCTATAGCCCATCAGTGCTTCTACGTAGATGTGATATATATCTTTCCTAGTCATTTTTCATTGTGCAAAGCAAGTGGTATGACTAAGCACAAAACTTTATAGGAACGTATGTGTCAAAGGAGTAGATACCATTTTTATAGGTGCTAGTGATGTTTACTATGTCATCTTGGCTTTGGTGCTACCATTTCCACTGCTGTTGAGTATTTCTTAATCTTGACATTTAAATGGGATGGTTATAATTCCATATAAATCCATATAAATTAAATTCCATATAAATCAACTTCATGGTTCTCTACTCCTCCTTTCCAATATGATTTCTATCTCCAGCCCTTAAATGTAGTAATTCTGGAATCTCCTTTGGAGGTAACTAAGTCCCTCCTGGTTTAAAATTGTCTCTTTGGAGGTCATAATTCTGTCTGTTCAGGATTTAAACTCAATTCAATTAAAATTCTCCATAAGGGCTACAGTCTTCCTGTCACTCTACCTCTTCCACATCTGCCCACCCAGGCTGGGGAGGTAGCACAAGAAAGTCATCTCAAGCCCCCAAGAATAGTCCCTGATTAGTTTGGTCTTCAGAGAAGGAAAAGAATGAACAAGTGTTATAGATTTTTTGTCTTTGATTGAGTGTAGGTGAGGACTGACCATGAGATTTGAGGGTATTGCTTCTAACTGTGAAACTGGATCTCAAGGCACCTAGCAGAAAAACTTTCTTACTTGGAAAACTGATGTAGACATAACACAGAGAAATGACCATCTTGTTAATTGTGGAAAACCTTCTTGTCCTTTTATCCTGAGAGCTGCAACCTTGGGTATGCTGGAATATTGATGCACTGATTCATTCACTTCAGTGGTTCTTCAGAATCTTATCTTACGACTAGAGACGTAGGATTAGAAGGTAAACAAAAATCCAAGACAAACTCAGATATACACTTCTCAATCTCTCCACTTCCTTTTGGCATCTACTCTGATCCTGGAAAGATGTTGAGAGTCTACCACTCTATGAAGTCTCCCAGTTATCCAGGAAATATGTAAGTCCTGGACTATACACTATCCCTTTCAAAAGAGCTTAAAGTGAAACATTCACCTAATAAAAGTTTGCTAAGGGCACTCTAGCCATAGAAAACAATTTTTAAAATAAGAATAAAAGTCAGCAGTTTTCATCATTTATGATTCAAAATAATTATGTGTTTCCTATATGAGCAGAGATGTAGTTATTCATTGATCTCTACTTTGAGATGTGAGAGGGAATTGGAGGTTGGGGAAATCTCTCCCACTATAAAGTCAGAAGAAAATGGGGAAATCCAACAAGTCTTCCAGTTGGCTACATCTCTGCTGCCTTTAGCAGTGATATACAAGTGTGATGTATGTGCATGAAGGAAAGGGCTGCAAAACAGGTATCAAGGGATGTGCTCAATGTGGACATCCCTGGGAAGCACAAAGTTTTGCCCACTTCAAAATGGCTCCTGTCAAATGGTTTAACCACAGGGGCTATAAGGAATCGGCTAAGAATCCTTGAATGTGGCCAAATCAAAGGATTCAGAGAAATGGTTCATTCCCCTTAGGATTCTAGAGGGAAAGCCTAGCTTTCTGCCACTAAGTTCAGAAAATGGACATCAGGCCATTTAAAGCCTCCCAGGCATTCAAATCAACTCTCAAGGGGGCTATCCTGAAAGATGTCACAGCTCACTGAGAGCATGTAGGGTAAAGCAGAACTTCAGAGCTAGAAGACTGCACTGTAGACACCTCAGACTGAGGACCCATGTAGCCCATCCCATGGGCTTTAAACTGTAACACAATGCTTGGGGTCTACAGATACAGCACTGGATATCCTTGGGATGTATCGAGAATCAAGGAAACAAGAGATCTTTTCCTGGGGCAGTTATGACCAACACAAGGAAAGATCCTCACCTCAGAATGACTTAGGTCAATGAGTAGCATTATTAGATAAGAAGTCACCTGGCTTCACAGAAAAATGTACGCCTTTCCCATTCTGGACTAGACAGCTGCATTTTAGCAGTGACATCTTAAGACAGTAATAGTCACAATAGAAATTGAGATAGAGCTCTTGAGGTACTGAGTAGCAGCCCCAGATTTCTTTCAACCAAGTGATTATGTCTAGGATCCATGCAGCAGACTGTGGAGGCTCTGGGAGAGCTGAAATTTTCATAGAAGCAGAGAGAATCCTAGAGATATAAAAAAAAATGATGCTCTTGCTAAAATGATATGAGGCTTGAGCCATTAGTTAGAAGAATGAAAAGATGTTCCCTTGTTTTACAATTTGAACTGCTGAAGTAGAATACATCAGCTGCAGAAATAAAGAGTCTGTTGATCTTCTCAACTACGATTTGAGTTACTGGAAAGTAGGAACCATGTTGATTGATCACTGTGTATTCTGGAATATACTACAATTCTTTACAGATGTCAACAAATTTCTTCAAGATCTAGATTATAAATATTTTATCTCTGTGGGACATATGGTTTTAGTTACACTACTCAACTTTCATTGTATTGCGAAAGTTGTCATAGATAATATATAAACAAATGGGTATGGCTGTGTTCCAATAAAACTTTATTTATAAAAACAGGTGGTAAGCTGTTTTCTTTACAAATTTCTTTACAAATTGCTGCTTTCTCCAGAAATTTTCATAGTTTTCTAACTTTTCTTTCCAACATGGAGTGGTCAGAAAGACCATAAGACAAGATAACCCTTATTTTAGATTCTAGCTCTGTCTCTCAGATAAACTTCTAATCATAACTTTATTTTCTGAAAAATGAGGTATAATAATGCATTACATATAAATCAAAATTATACATATGAGAGATCTTGAGAATATTTGGAACATAGGAAAGTATTCAATAGATGGGTTTCCCTAGTAGGAGGTTGATGCATAGAATTTAAGTTTGAAGATGTTTTACTTTCAGAGTCTCTTGACCAGTCTTTCTAGAGAGTTCTTTATATCTCATCTGGAGGTCATGCTTGAATGATTGATTTCAGCAGAAAATCCATGCAATCAGAAAGCTCAAGTGGAATTTAGGTTGTAATTCCAATTGACACAGGTTGATTTAAACCTCTAAGGCCAACATAATAACTCATAAAGTTGAAAGGAATAGGGAAGTGGAGCCTTCAAACTTACTATGTGATTAACCTTCAATACACAGGGAGCACATAATAAATGTGCAGCATTTGCTAAACTGTTTTGATGGCAGAATTTTAAAAAAATAAGTAGAGTCTACAAAGAGCAGAATATTGTTCAGGAGACTGTTGGGTTTGATTAATGTCTCAACAAATCATCTTCTGATTAATTCTGTAATGATAGCATTTATTGACCTGCATGTTGGAGAAAAACATTATACATGAAGAATTTGCTGTAAAATGTGTGTTTAATGGGAAGAACAAAGAAGCTAAGTCTGGAATGCATTTCTGTTTGCTAGGGGTGTAAACAAAGCATTTAAAGTGTGGAGCTCTGCTTTAAACACTGTGCTATCAAAGGAGTAATTACATCTAACGGGTAGAGCATTGTATCCACTTCCAGTAAAAATGGCTGGAATTATGAGCTGTATCAACGTGTTGTTGGGTTAGCACCATAGACTTAAAAGGCTGGTACCTAATTCCTTCAGGCCTTTTCAGTGTGTGTGGGTCTACTGTAACATCCAGGCAGGGGGCTTCTCTTTTATGATCTTTAGTGTGAGCCAGAGTGGATGCTTTACAAATTGCTCCTTTCTCTAAAAAGAAATTTCTGTAATTTCTTTTCTTCCTTTTATTAAGAATGCAAATTTATTTTTGAAACCTATTGTTTTAAGTCATGCCTCGTGAGTCTGCTTGATGAGTTGGGGTCCTGAGAGATGAAGAGGGGTCCTCGGGGAAGACGAAGTGGGGTCTCTCAGGACGAGGTTTTGGGGTGGCGGTCCGTGGAGTCACTCACCCAGACTCTGGGGTAGGTAATCTGTTCTGCCAGAGGGAGACGCAGAAACACTGTTTATTACAGACAGTACAGAAGTTTGTAGTCCTGGACCAATCACTGCCCAAAGTTACAAACAATGAGGTGCTCTCTGTCAAGTGCATGGTCCATTAGCATAGAATGGGGAAAGATGGAAGGGAAGGATTGAATGTGTAGAGTGCTCCTACAGAAACTCTTATTCAGGGGAAGTGGATCAAAAAATCTTAATAAAGATGTTGTGGATAAGCAACAGGGCAGGGCTTTAAAACCTAGCTTTGGTGAACTCCAACTGTGAAAAAGCAGTGAAGGGGACTGTTGTAAATTACCAGTTACTTCTCGGAGTCTCTGTGTCCTCATTTATAAAATGGGAGGGAGAATAATAACTATGCTTCAGGTGGTGGGAATTAAATGACATCATACCATTTATAGCATAATATCAGATATATTGCATATTATCAGCAAGTAGTATTTAAGTATTAGTTATTACATATTTTTTTAAAATTTACTCAAATCAATGAGCTACAATTTGTTAGATCCTGAGTTAGTTGAGGAAATAGAACTGCTAAGTAAAGGACTGCTAAGAAGAACTTCAATGAAGAGTATAGTTATTCAATACGTACTGGTGATTTGATTTGATACCACCATCACTCTATGCTCTGCTGATTCCAAATTGGGCCATAGATATTTTCTTAGCTATTTTAATTAGAATCAGATGGAAGAAGAAACAGAGACATTGAATATAAGAATCTATTTTACATCTGTTCCCAGAGGACGGACAGAGGAAATAATGGCTCTTTTCAATCTTTAATTCCAATGACTAAAACAGGAGAAAGGTTGCCAGGAAAAATGGAGCTGTTTTGCCTCCCCAGTTGTGGATAATTGGATACAAGCTCCCTTTCTCCAAAACAGAAGCTGGGGCCGTGACTCAGCAAACTAGGCAGTTAATGGTCTGAAAAGTAAAGTCTCTGTGTGCCCTTCTGGAGTTGGATCGAAGGCTGCCTGTTTTTATTCTGGCCTCCTTATCATATTACTCCACAGTTGTAACCAGCATCCTGTTACAGCCTTGGCCCATCTCCCACCAAAGCTATAATGGCATTTGCCATGTGCACGTAAGACTATCAATGTCAAGACTGTGGCAGATGGATGGAGCATTTTGTTGAATGCATTTCTCTGCTCATGTGCCTGGCAGCATGTGCAGTGTGCACCTGCCAAGCATAACCATGTACTTACAGGTTGGGGGATGGAGGGTGACCTTTGTGTGGCTTTTCTGCTTGGGCAGAGGGATTCAACTCCTTTACTCTTCATTTTTCATGTAGAGGTGGAGGGCAGTTATGTCTTATAGATACTATTAAATCAAGCATTTTTCCTTCTTGGAGTTAGATTTAGACAATTAAATAAAGCACAACAAATTCCTAAGCCATGCGAGGTATTGGAGGACCACCCGTGGCCAGGGGGTACATCAATTTCCAAGGATAACTTTTTGGAAAAGTACACCATGTGACCCACAGCCCAGCACACAGCCGTTCTCCTTTATTTAGGCTGCTGACATGCACATTCTGCAGGGAGCAGGGCACAGCCAAGCTGGGAGCTGCACCCTGAGAACACACATGAGGCTCCATCTCTCCCTTTGAACCCATGGTCAACTCTGACTTCAAAGATGGTAGCAAGTGTCTTCATTCATTCAGGCTGCTACAACAAAATATAATTTACTGGGTGACCAATAATTTATTTGTTTATTAAGCAAACATTTATTTCTAATGGTCCTGCAGATTCAGTGCCTGGTAAGAACTTGTTTTCTGGTTCACAGATGGTGTTTTCTAGCTATATCCTAATGGCAGAAGGAGAATGGGTTCTCCACCAGGCCTCTTTTGTAAGGGCACCAATCCCATTCATAAAGGCTTAACTCCCATCACCTAACACCTCCCAAGGGCCCCAATGCCCAATCACCTTGGGAGTTGGGATCCAACATATGAATTTTAAGGGATTTAAGAGATCTTAAAATTTAAGAATTTTAAGAGACCATAGCAGCCAGGATGAAGGAAAACCATATCCAGATCATCACAGACTTTCTGGAAATCACTAGGGGTTAGTTTTGGCTTAATTTAGTTTCATTTTATTCTTTATTAACTCTTTTTCATATTCATTTTTTCTTGATCATAGTGATGTAACTGGTTACTGGTTACCTTGATGAGTCCTGCTTCCTCAGATGTTGAAGTATAACAACATGGAAGCATGCCAGAGAAGCATGCCAAGGCAAGCGTGGAGCAGAAAGTAAGAAGCTTTATTAAAAGAGAATAAAACAGAATTCTCCTGGGTGGAAGAAAGGGACCCAAAGGCAGAATCTGTGGAATAAGAAAGTCCTGTCCCTTTTATACATCTAACATTTCTCTTGTTCTCCTGCATTTCTTCTCCCTTATCTTGTTCATTTTCTCTCATCCTACAGAGTGACTGGGATGTTGGTGGAGTGGACAGCGGCTGAGCAGGTGGGCTGGAAGAGCCTAAGTGGACTTCGAGGCAGGAAGGGAGCAGCAGCCCAGGGGGCATTGGTTAATAGCTCCCTGTCTGCTCAGGAGTTGCTTAATTAACAACCTTTTGGGAAGGGTAGTATCAAAGAACTCTGGAGACCTGAGCATTCCAATCTCCCAAGTGCTATTTCCAATTTCCCAGACTCAAATCGGACTCCATTTTCTCAATCTGACCCAATTTACCTAGCCACACCAGCTACCTATCTAAAGATCTGGTTTTGATAGGATAATTTATGCTATTGTAGGAAAGGCTGAACTGAAAACACAATATGCAAAAACAGTGAAGATGTGAGCGATGGGTATTGTGCTGGGTTTTTTTTGTGTGTTTTTTTTTTTTAATTGTGCTGTTAAAATGGCTTTGGTGGTGGTGGAAGGTAGAAGCCTGAACTTACAGCCTTTGCCAATTTCCATGATGCAAACTCCTCGATCAAAATCATGGCCAGATTCAAGCTAACAACAGTTTAACTATTAGCTCTCAAAATTCCTGAATATTTGACAATAGGCTTTTGCTAGTCGGTTCCAGCAAACTACCATGTAAGCCCATTCTTAAGAGGGAACTCTTGTAAAGAAAATGGCTTATTTTATTTCCAGTCTTTCTGATGCATTTTGCCCACAATTATTATATATATTATAAACAAAATATCATAATCTGCTTTTTCCTATGCTTATGTTTCTTAATTTGTTCCATGACCATATTTTATTTATTTTTCCCAAAATGTTTAGGTGGCCAACCTTTTATTCATTAAAAGGAAATGCATAGGTCTTGGAGACAAACAAAGCTAGGTTCAAATAGAACTGTTACCAGTCACCTTGGTGTGACTATGGGGATATCACTTAACCTTGTTGAACCTCATTTCTTTACCTTTCAGGTGGAAGATGGCAAAAGATACTCCATTTGCAGCATAAAAATATTTGCTGTTTATTAAGCATTCGTAAAATCTTAGTACTTTTCTTATCACTTCCAATCCTTACTTAGGGATTGGTTTGTTCTTAATGCAGATACTGTAACAGAATTAGAAGTCGCTTTGGCTAAAAAGCAATGACTCTTCATTTGGGCCTGCAGATGTCAAATTGGTAACTAAAAGCAGAATAAAGCTTGGCATCTCTGTCTTCATTTTGTGTCTTCAGATTCTGCTTAGCTCTAAATGTAAGCATATTAATCATTTAAGGAGTATTCATATAAAAACTGGTATTACAAGGTTTACCAGTCCTAACTTGACCTAATCTAATGTGTCCCCATCTAAGACCAAGAACACCATGATAAGAGTAACTAGGTATTTTCAAGATTCACAAGGACATTCAATCGCCAGCTTTCCAGACCCTTGGAGTAGTGCCTAGAAGTCATCAGTCATTGCCCTACACCTTCCAGGAACAGCAGAGACTTGCAGGCACATCATCCCAGGATGACACTCTCCTCCTAAGCAGGAGCAGTCATTTCAAAGGAACCCCTTTTCCCCTTCCAGGATCACAGGTCTGACAGACAAACGTACTGAGCAGCAAATGGAGATTGTCCCCTCAAAAAATAAGGACTTCTCCAGAGCCACCTCACAGAGCTAGAACTGAGATAATGACCAACCAGACCACAGTTTGACAGAGATTGTTAAATTATGCAGACCTCTCACCTCTCACCACCTCCCCAACTCTCCACCTATTTCAACCTACAGCTGAGTCAGTGCCCTGAAGGCAGGGTTGAGGCGCTTGATCACACTGTTTTTCCAGTAAGAGGACAGTGATTAAAGTTCCTTCCCTGCTTTTCACCATTGCCTTTTCTGTTTGGATTTTAGGACAGTGGACAGACCTGATTTGTTGAGGTTCCCAGAATTGGGCCTCTGGCCTAGGATTCTGTTCACAATGCCAGCTTTACCAACTTAGAATATTCTTCCTTATTCCCGCTTCATGGTGAAAGAGCAAAACAGCACTAAGTGATCTATTGCCAAGTGACTGTTTCTTAGGAAGTCTGACTCCATGATCTTAAGCTCCTGAATTTTTTCCAAGTGACTTGCTAAACAGAGTGATCAAGTTCACAGACTGATGATCAAGAGGACCCAATGGCTATTGGTGCACTTCACAGCTTGTTTAGTTACTTGAATTCAGAGACATCATTGCTGGGCTGGTGGGTAACTAGCCCTAACTCTTTTTCAATTGTATGAAGAAGAAATGGTACTAGAAATGGAAAACATTGGTGACATGTTTGTATTTATGCCAATTATAGCAATATTGGGAATAATTAATGCATTTGGTACAGGGATGATGAATTATTTCCATTGAAATACATACTTATTTAGAACCCTGATAAGATCAAAATAGGGAAACAAGTATTTTTATTAAGTGAGACCAGTTTGGGAGTTTCTCTCTTTCTTTCCACTGGGAAAGGCAAAAGGCTGAAATGCATAATTAGGGCCGAGGAGGAAGAGGCATCTGCTGATCCACACATGGCTCAGACTGCTCTCTGCCCACCGATGGCCTTCTTTCCCTCTTCCTTATATGTAGAGTCTTCAGCCATTAAAGCCTGGCCCCTGAGGCTAACCCCAGTCTCTTACTTCATATCCTGGGACTTATTTCATGTGAAAGAAAGTAAGAACTTTTGTTTTTTATTGGGGGTGTCTGTCACATGTCACCAATATCCTAATCTGATATCTTATTTGATAACTCACAGAATTCAAATCTAGGATTCTTGATTCCTAAATATGAAATGTGAATTGAATTGAAAAATTAAGAAATCCCCATCAACTAAACCAAATAGCATATGATTATTACAAAAAAAGCTACTCAAAAGTCCCTCTAATGTGCTTGGTATTGTTTTATGTTTCAAAATACATTGTGCTGCTCAGTCCTTTGAAGTAGATATTTCCTCTTTTTTCTAAGAGAAGTGAATGAATGGTCCCAAGGTTACTTTAGACCATCACAATGGAAACAGGATTCAATCATTTTATTGTCTGACATCACATCCATAAATTTAACATCTTGTTATCAGCTATTTCAAAGAAATAAAGAATTAAAAAGCATTCACAGGATTTTCAAGATGGCAGATTAGGATGAGGCATCATTTCTCTTAGCTTGGTGAGCCAGAACTCAAACAGTGGGAATAACCTGTCTCCCCAAAGTCTAGAGTGAAAATTTTTTACTTGGAGGGGCAGTTTTCCCAAGCTGAACCAGAGACTGTTTGATTCATGAATTGGATTTTTTAAAAAACCCTCTCCATCGGTCCATGATCCAGGAGCCATATTGGGACTGCATTGTGTCGGAGCCTAAGGAAAATGGAACCCAGATTTGTGAGTTTGCATTTCACTGAAGAACACAGGTTAGAGAGGCAGGAGAGCCAGGCTCTCCCCAGCTCTAAGAGCTCAGAGGCTCATGGGGACTGAAGGGACTGATTACAGCTGGTAGGAGTTGGAAGGTTGGAAGAAGGTGTGAGGGCATTTTGCTCTCAGGTCAACTAGCCAGCCATGCAGCACCTACCAGGTTCCTGAGTTCCGCACCAGACCAGCACTCACCAAGTCCCAGCACCAGACTGGTCCCTGACTCCCTCTCTCCCCAGTCCAGCATTCACAGGTCTAAGTCCCACCAGGTCTGGCATCAATCTGGCACCCAATAGGGCCCGTCAGCTCCCCAGATCCCAGTCTCCCAATCCCTGCCTGGCCCCTGCACCATTGCTCCCAGCTTCTTGGCAGTCCAACACATGCCAGCACCCAGGCTTGATCTGCCCCATGCAGACCAGCTGGACCCTGATGTAGCCAAGCCCTAAATCTCACCACATAACGCCTAGCCGCCAGACCCACCTGGTCCATCATGCAGCTACATGGCCACTTGCAGGTCTCTGGTGCCAGCCTGAAGGTTCAAGTGCCTGGCCTTGATCCACGCTATGCAGAACAACTGACAATCCCATCTAACTACTAAGAAGGGAAGATGAGGAACTTTTGAATGCCAATGGAAAAATTGCTCAATTTTTCATTGAGATCTTTTTTATCTTTTCTTTTTCTCTCAAATTTCTATCATTTTTGAAAATAACTATTTTTCATGCATCAATTTATTGAGGACTGGGATGTCTGAATAGTATATTTCAGTATTGTTTTGCATTCTTTTATTTATACATTTTTCTTTCTATCTTTAAATTTTTAAAAACTTTTATTTTAGATATATGTATGTAATATAGATATGTATTTTTTCTCTCACTTATCTGTTCCTTTTGATTCTCTTTCTCTGTTTTCAACTGCTAACAATCAACTTCAATTTTTCCCTCTTTTACTCTTTGTATAATTTTTTACTTCTATCTTCTCTCCTCTTTCCTCATAAACATCATATCTTATACCACTCCTGTTCTCTCTTTGTTCACCATCTAAAATTATAAACTCTTTTGCAAACTTACTGTTTTTATTTCAGGCAATAACTGAACACATGATTTCTGTTTATTGCAACAAAACTGTAGGCATTGTACTAGGGGCTATTTGGTTTAAGGTTATATACTCTTTGCATTTGTTGCTGTTATTATTTGTCTCCCTGGCAAGGTACTAGAAACCTTCAGGGACACTCTAAGTCTATAGGGTAGAAACTGTACTGCCTCAGATCCACACTACAATATGGGTAGACACACAAACAGCATGAAAAAACAAGGGAAAAAATTACCCCAAACAAATCAAGATGCACCAAAATTACAATCCAATGACACCACAGTGGAAGAAATGTCAGAGAAGGAGTTGAGAATGCATACATAAACTGATCCATGAGGTAAAGGAAAATGTAAGAAGTGAAATCAAAGATAAATTTCAGGAAGCAAAAGATCACTTCAATAAAGAGATAGAGATTCTGAAAAGAAATGAAGCAAAAATCCTCAAAATGAAAAGACCAACAAACCAAATTAAAAATTCAATGGAAAGCATCACCAACAGACTGGACCACTTGGAAGACAGAACCTCAGGCAATGAACACAAAATATATAATCTTGAAAATAAAGTTTTCAAGATTTACCACACAGAGAAGATGGTAAGAAACCAAGAACAGAACTTCCATGAAGTATGGGACAACATGAAAAGACCAAATTTAATATTTATCAAGATAGATGAAGAAATGGAGATACAAACCAAAGGAATGCACAATCTTTTCAATGACATAATATCAGAAAATTTCCCAAATCTAAAGAAAAAAGTGGAAAATCAAACACAAGAGGCTTACAGGACCCCAAATATACAAAATATTTGCCTTGGTGTGCCCACACCAAGGCACATTATAATAAAAATGCTTAAAACAGAGAATGATAGAATTTTAAAGGCAGCCAGAGAAAAATGAAAGGTAACATTTAAAGGGAAACCAATGTGGACCTCAGCTGATCTCCTAACCCAGACACTCAAAGCTAGAAGATCTTGGAATAATATATACCAAGCTCTGAAATAAAATGGGTGCCAGCCAAGAATACTATGCCCGGTAAAATTGAGCTTCAAATTTGAAGATAAAATAAAAACCTTCCATGACAAACAAAAGTTAAAAGAATTCACAACTAGAAAGCCTAAACTACACAACATGCTCAACAGAATATTCCATGAAGATAAAATGAAAAAAAAAAAAAAAGTGAAAACCAGCAAAGAGCGGGACTACACTAAAGGAACAGTCAATCAAAGGAGAAACAAATTCAAATTAAAAACCAGAAATAAACCAAAATGGCTAGGAATAAAAATTGTATCTCAATAATAAACTTAAACATTAATGGCATTATCTTATCTATCAAAAGACATAGACTGGCATATTGTATTAAAAAAACAAGACCCAACAACAAGTTGTCTCCAAGAGACTTAACTCATAGGCAAAGACAACTCCAGACTGAAGGTAAAAGGATGGGGGAAAAAATCACTCACATAAGTTGCATAAACAAGCAGGAGTTTCTATCCTCATATTAGATAAAGTGGACTTCAACTCAAAAGTTAATCTGAAGGGACAAAGGAGGACATTTCATATTGCTTAAGGGAATTATACAACAATAACACATAACAAACATAAATATTTATGCCCCTTCAAACAATAACTAAACGAAGAAGCTATAGAACTAAATAATACAATCAATAATTTAGACTTAACAGAAACAGAATATTTCATCCATCAATGAATGAACACACTTTCTTCTCAGCAGCACACAGATCCTTCTCTAAAATAGACCATGTCTAATGCCACAAAGAAACTCTTAGCAAATACAAAAAATAGAGATAATACCTTGCATTCTGTCAAATCATAATGGAATGAAATTAGAAATCAATGATAAAATAAAAAATAGAAGCTACTTTAACACCTGTAGACTAAATAATACACTATTTAATGACAAGTAGATAGCAGAGAAAATCATGAATGAAATAAAAAATGAGAATAAATGATAAATGAGAATAGTGATACAACATGTTAAAATCTCTGGGACACTATGAAAGCAATGCTAAGAGGAAAGTTCATTGCATTGAGTTCATTCATTAAAAGAATAGAAAGTCAACGAATAAATGACCTAACATTACATCTCAAAGCCCTAGAAAAAGAAGAACAAATCAACACCAAAAGAAGTAGAAGCCAGTCGCGGTGGCACATGCCTGTAATCCCAGCACTTTGGGAGGCTGAGGCAGGAGAATCACGAGTTCAAAGCCAGCCTCAGCAATGGCGAGATGCTAAGCAACTCAGTGAGACCCTGTCTCTACATAGAACACAAAATAGGGCTGGGGATGTGGCTCAGTGGTCGAGTGCCCCTGAGTTTAATTCCTGGTACCAAAAAGAAGAAGAAGGAGGAGGAGGAGGGAGAAAATAATTAAAATGAGGGATGAAATCAATGCAATTGAAACAAAAGAAATAATTGAAAAAATAGACAAAACAAAAAGTTCTTTGAAAAAAATAAATAAAATTGATAAACCCTTAGCCATGCTAATGAAGAGAAAGAAAAAAATACTCAAATTACTAAAATCCATGATGAAAAAGGAAATATCACAAGGGACACTACTGAAATAGAGAAGATGCTCAGAAACCATTTTGAAAATTTATATTCCAATAAAATAGAAAACCTTGAAGCATCCACAAATTTCTAGAGACATATGGCCTACCCAAACTGAATCTGATGGACATACATGATTTAAACAGATCAATTTCAAACAATGAAATAGAAAATGCCATCAAAAGCCTATTAATTAAGAAAATACCAGGACCTGATGAATTCTCAGCTGAGTTCTATAAAACCTTCAAAGAAGAACTAATACCAATATGCCTCAAATTATTCCATGAAATACAAAAAGAGGGAACCTTTCCAAACTCATTCTATGAAGCTAATATTACCCTGATACCAAAACCAGACAAAGACACA
This sequence comes from Geosciurus inauris, assembly GCA_004024805.1. NCBI lineage: Eukaryota > Metazoa > Chordata > Mammalia > Rodentia > Sciuridae > Geosciurus > Geosciurus inauris. Next base: position 95,671 of record PVHX01002335.1, read on the forward strand.
TCAAGGAAAGAAAACTTAAGACCAATATCCTTGATGAAAATAGATGCAAAAAATTTCAGTAAAATTTGGGCAAATTGCATACAAAAACATATTAGAAAGATACTGCATCATGATTAAGTGGGGTTCAACCCAGGGAGGAAATGTTGGTTCAACATACGGAAATCAATAAACCTAATTCATCACAATCAATCAACAAATATATGAAAAAATGTTCAACATTTCTAGCAATTAGAGAAATGTAAATCAAAATTACACATATTTCATCTTACTCCCGTCAGAATGGCAATTATCAAGAATGCTAGCAACAATAAATGTTGGCGAGGATGTGGAGGAAAAGGTATGCTCATACATTGCTGGTGGGGCTAAAAATTGGTGCAACCACTCTGGAAAGCAGTATGGAGAGTCCTCAGAATCCTTGGAATGGAATCACCATTTGACCCAGTCATCCCAGTCCTCGACATATACCCAAAGGACTTAAAATCAGCATAGTACAGTGATGCAGACACATCAATGGTTACAGCAGTCAAATTCATAATAGCTAAACTATGGAACCAATCTGGGTGCCCTTCAACAGATGAATGGATAAAGAAAATGTGGTATATATATAATGGAATATTACTCAGCCTTAAAGAAGAATGAAATTATGGAATTTGCCGGTAAATGGATGAATCTGGGGAATGTTATGCTAAGAAAAATAAGCCAATCCCAAAGAACCAATGGTTGAATATTTTCTCTGATATGTGAATGCTAATTCACAATAAATGAGGGTGGGGTCTAGGGAAGAATAGAGGTACTTTGGATTAGACAGAGAGGAGTAAAGGGAGAGGAGGGGCTGTGGAGGTAGGAATGATAATAGAATGAATTGGAAATTATTACCCTATGTATATATATGATTACACAACTGGTGAAGTCTACATCATGTACAACCAGAAGAATGAGAAGTTATAGTTCATTTATGTATGATATGTCAAGCATTCTACTGTCACGTGTAACTGATTAGAACAAATTTAAAAATGTAAAAAATAAGCCCATAATACTTACTTTGGCAGCACATAAATTAAATAATGAGACTACAAATGTAATTAGCATGGTACAAATATGCATATGAATAACATGCAAATTCATGAAGCATTCCATATTTGCAGGAGGACTAAGTTAAGAGATCTACTATATATAATTATTACAGTTAATAACAATGTGCTACCTACTTGAAAATCACTAAGCAGATTTTAATTGTTTTTCCCACAAAAATAAGCATGTTAATTAACTCTATTTAGCCATTCCACAATGTATGTATATTTTGAAACATGTTATATACTTCATATATATATACATTTTTATTTATCAATTAAAAAGCTATGTTCTGAGAAAAAAATTTACTAATTTTGATGAAAAAAATAAACATCAGCAACAACAAAAACCCTCACCCAGGATTTCAAAATCTGTATCCTTCTATAAGGCTTTTAAGTATCTGTAAGGCCCCAGACATTTCTGCAACATGAATAAAATGGATGGAAATTAATTTTAACGTTGATTTTAAATCTTTAAATCCTATCAGCCAAAGATCTCCAGTGCCTATCTAAAAAGCAAGTGAAAATTATGGAGAAATTTGTAATTCTATACTATACATATCATCTAGTATTTATTTTTCTTGTTTGGTTGTAGATTTTTGCAGGGCAATAGACAATTGTTCTTTTGAAATACTTCACCTTCTCCGGATTCCAATTTTTCACTTGAATTCATATTTCTCTGATTGGAAGAGCATTCTTCATTGCTATGGCAACTAGCATTTTGTTCCTTATCCCCTCCTTTTTAAAAATCCAAACAGATATACTTTCCTTCAAAATTGGAATAAACAGTGGAAATAGGTGACTCTATTTTTAAAGTATGTTTTCTTCCACAAATAGTCTCTTGTCATCAATTTAGAAGAAATATTTTTCACGACCTCTCCTTCCCTTGCCTTCAATTTTGTGCTAAAATATAGTTGGCCTTCCATATCTGTGGGTTCTGCAATTTTGGATTCACCCAAGCAGTGATCAAAAAGATTTGTAATAAAAAATTGCATCTGTACTGAACGTGTACAGACTTTTTAATTGTCATGATTCCCTGTAACAGCTGTTTACATAGTAGTTTTACTTTGTATTAGGTGTTATAAGTAATCCAGAGATAACTTAAAGTGATATGGGAGGATATGCATAGGTTATGTGAAATATCACACCATTTTATCTAAGGGACTTGAGCATCTGTGGATCAGCAAAGAGTCCTGGAACCTGAGGAAACCATGGGGACAATTAACTGATTGTTGCTGATGCCTTACCAGGAGGGTTTGGATTTAAGGTTGCCCAGCTACTGGTCTATGTTTTCCTTTGAGATGGTATAGAAAAGTTCTTTAGGGTTGTTTGAACTTACTGATTTTCTGGACAAAGAACATGGATTCTCTGGAACATGGTGGACAGAGAGATGTCATACATTTCAAAAAGAATGTATAAATGGCATTAAATGCAACGCTTTAATGTCTTCTACTCTTTCCAAGAGCATGGAGGCCTTAAGAACTGGCACTTCCAAGCATTAGGAGGCTAACAAGCGCTCTCTGGGGTTACAAACGTCACCAAAGATCAGGAAGAATGGGACCCAGCAGATGGGAACTTGAAATCACAACTGTGCCCATAAACAGACCAAAGCTGCCCAGCGCCCTCTGAGATGCCCTAGTAGTCAAGCCCCACTGCTCTCATAGTGCTCCAACCAATCTCTAGCTTTGGATGAATGTTTTGTCCACCCTCCCCACCTTGTTCACAGGTGTATAGTCAAGGGTTCCCTGGGATTGTGTGTCTGTTTTCCTTAGCTTTACCTTGGAGTTGGTATGACATGGTTATAAGCCAATGCCTTACAGCTAGACTGAGTCACTTGCTATAGACTTTCAGAAAGCCATTTGGCCTGTGTGAATCTCAGTGTCCTTCTCTGGAATTGGGGTTAAAATTGCCTATACTAGAGAACAGTCCATGAGGTCATGCTTACAAAGTACCTGCTACAGTACTGGGTTCATTTTTAAATTATTTGTTATATTTTTAATATTAACTCAATAAAGATCTAACCATCCTCCTTCTCACCCTTCCATGGTCATTATTTTCCACTTGGAAATCATAAGCTTATTTGTGATTGTCAGTGAAGCACTCTACTATTCTAGATTTGAGAGAAGGTTAAGTTTTTCATTAACTTCTTTAGTCTTGGGTTTCCTCTAGTTGACTAATTTTAGCTCCCATTTTTAGTGTACCAGGATTTAATGCAGAGATAAACTATTAGTGACAAGACATGTGGTTACAGTAAGAATGACTTTCAGCTAAATCCTAGTTCCACCACTTGCCTGCTGGTGTCCTGGCTATCAATTGAGTAAGCCAGCAGCCTCTCTGGCCTTCTGTCCCTCCCGGTGTAAGCGTGAAATAGCAGTGCTTTCTTTACAGAATTCATTTAGGCAACAGACCATGTAAATGTGCAGCAATGCCTGGCATGGTGCCTGACCTACACATGTGAGGCCCTTCCCTGCTTCCTGCTGACGTCACCACCCCTTGTGTCCCCCACTTCTAGGCACCAAATACAACATTGAGAGGATGCTTCCTTTGGAAGTGTTCAGTTACTCATTGCTGCAAAACAAGCCACCATATGGCTTGTTTTGTTATGTGCAACCATAGTCGTTTACTTTTTTCAAAATCACTGCTTTGAGTAGGGTTCAGCAGAAACAGTTCATTGCTACTCTGCCTGTGGGTGGCTGGCAACTGAGTAGGGAGGCTTAACTGGAACTCAGAAGATTTACTTTCAAGGTGGTGCCCATGTGGGATGAAAGTTAGTACCTGTTATTGACTGGGAGCTGAACCAGGACCTGGAGCCTAGGGACTTGCTCCCTTTCTACACAGGCTCTCTGATAGCATGGCAGGGGGTGGAGGTGGGGGGCTTCAAGGAGAACATTCTAAGAGAACAAGGAAAGAGTACAGGTATTTTTGCAACTTAGCTCTGCAAGTCACCCTGTGGCACTTGATTTGGACTCTATTTGTGGAAGCAGTTGCAAAGCTCCATTTAGGTCAAAAAAGGAGCGGACAACCCTACCACTCAATAGGAGGAGCTCCAAGGTCATATTTTAAGAATACAGGAGACAGCAAATATTGTTGCCACTATCTTTGGATAATACATTGTGTCACAAAAGCCATTCACTTGAGCTAGTAAACGTCTAGACTTACCTACGGTCCACCCCAGGCATGTTTCACCATTGACCTAAAGCCTGAAGCTTGGAAGACTGGACTGCACACTGGTTAAGTCTTTGGAGGTATTCATTCTTGTATCCAAAAGCCAACTGTGCCACTTACTTATGTAATTTTAAGTGAATTATTTAACTCCTTGGTTTCAGTTCTTATCTGTGAAATGGGAATAGTAATTGTACATCTTTCACAGGATTGTTTTGAAGAAGTTTATGAGCATGCATCGCATGTAGCAAACAAGTTAACTATTTTTACTCATTAATTTTATTACTTCTTTAGATGGCTAAAAATTACCTTAGTTATTGGTAAAAATGTGACAGCTTTTCCATGAGATGTTCTGAGAATTATCAGACAAAAGCAGGAACAATGCCACCTCCCTCGGCTCATCTTGTGGCAGAGTTAAAAAAAAAAAAAAAGAATGTGTGTGGTGGAGTCAGAGAGACTCATGGTACATCCTTCTCTACTCCTTACCCATCTTATATTACCATAATTGTATTGGCCTATATTATATTACCATCATGAAATACCTGAGTCAAGCTAACTTTATAATGAAAAGAGGTTTGTAGCTCACAGTTCTGGAGTGATAATTTAAGGGCATGGTGCCAACTTTGACTCAGCTCCAAGGAGGAACTTGTGACAGATGGCATCACAGTGACAGGAAGAGATCACATTTCAAAATAGGAAGTCAATATTTTGGAGCTAGGTGAAGGCTTATTAAAAACCAACAAAACAAAACAAGGATTGAACCTAACTAGGAATGCTTAAAAACTGAGCCATGTCCTCAGATCTTTTTATTTTTTATTTTGAGACAGGGTCTCTCTAAGTTGCTGAAGCTGGCTTTGAACTTGTGATCCTTCTGCTCTGTCTCCCAAGTTGCTTAGATTACAGGCATGTGCCACCATGCCTGGCAGGCACAGGCTTTTATAACAAATCTTTCATAAGAAATAACCTAATCCCTTCAAAGGGCAGTATGCTCAGTGATCTAAGGACCTCTCATGAGGTTCCACCTCTTAAGGGGTCTACACCATCTTCCAACATCACCATCTGGGGACCAAGATCCCTATACATAAACTTGTGGGGAGTGGAGAGCAAACCATAGCACTACCTTTGAGAAATTATGCCATCCTTTGAACATCTATAGAATAGGCCAACTGTTATTATGGGCACTGAATCAAATTATATGCATGATTATGTTCTACTGCTCAGATAAGAAATAGATTAGATAAAGGCATCAAAGTTTGCTCATAGCAATAATATGAGTCATAAGTACATTCATGGAAGAGCATCCAGCTTAATGAGAATTTGAAGAGACAGAAAACTTGCAAAACATTTTGAAATCTTCAACTTCTCAAAGCAAATTGTATTAAAATACATTTGGAGCTAACCAAGAGGGACAGGTCTTTTGGTAAGCCACTGAGTGTGCACTTTGGTAGTAGAACCTTATGGTGATGATGTAATGAGAAAATCCACACCTGAGAAGGAAGTTAACAGAACTGGAGGCCCACAGACACGGAGTAAAGCCAGCTCAGTCTTGTGGGGAGGTATGGGAAACAGTTTGCAGGGCACATCAAAGATGCATACAGAAGGAAAAGAGACTGTGTTGTGTTAGAAATGATGCACCAAACCTTTATGTTCCAGGATAACAGTATTATCGAAAGAACTGGGTTCACCCTGTGGTGTCTTCTCTTGTACTTTAACTCCTAACTGAAACTCACCCTGATCTGAAATAAAAAACAATGTGCATTGGGACGCCTGAGCTTTGACAGTCCAATGTGACAGCACCCGGAAGGGCAGCAGCAATAGCAACTCCTTGGTTATTTAAAAAGCCAACACCCTCCCGGTGCACACCTCTAGCAGTCTCCAGCCATTGGATGAGTTGTAAAGGGCCCCTTGGCACAGAATCAGTGCCCCTTGGCACTGAAACCAAAGGAGCTCCAAGAACAGCTGCTTCCCCCAGAGCTCAAAGACAAAGTAGAACACATTCTTTCTGCGAAGTGGGGTGGGATTGAATCACCTGTGTTGTTTCAATGGTGTTTGCGTTTCCCTGTGAGCATATGGTGTCCCTCCCCATGTGGTGGTGTCCCCTGTCTTCTGTGGACTGTGCTGAGAACCCCACCATATGACAGTATTTCCATAGATAAATCCTTTCCAAGTTCTCAGCAAATGAATTAGAAACAAACTTTCAGATCAAAGGAATAGTTTCAGAGAGACTTGTTTATATCATAAACAAATGATATCTAGCAAGTGAGATAGTCATGATTGCTTACTTTTCCCATGTTTTTATGGGAATTGGCAACAAACACAAAAACAAGAGAGTTTAATGAGCACTCTGTACCCATCACCTTGCTTTGACGTTTCTCAACACAATCTGTATCTTGTTCCTCCTCCACCTCAGACATGACCTCTCTGCTGGAGTATATTTTTTTCTGTCCTTTTTTAAAAAATAATTTATTTAAATGCATTTTAAGTCATAGTACATATATAGAGCTCAATTTTTCCATTTCTCTGGTTGCAAACCAGATAGTCACACCATTTGTGTCTTCATACATGCACCAAGGGTAGTGATGCCCATCTCATTCAACCATCTTTACTACACCCCTTCCCTTTTCCCTCCCCCCCAACTCCCCCCTGTCCCATCCAGAGTTCCTCCATTTCTCCTATGTTCCCCATTCCCACCCCCCTTATGTATCAACATCCACTAATCAGAGAGAACATTCAGCATTTGGTTTTTGGGGATTGGCTTACTTCACATAGCATGATGTTCTCCAATTCTATCCATTTACCTGCAAATGCCATAATTTTATTCTCTTTTATTGCTACTGATATTCCACTGTGTATATGTACCACAGTTTCTTTATCCATTCATCTATTGAAGGGCATCTGGGTTGCTTCCACAGTTTTGCAATTGTGAATTGTGCTGCTATAAACATTGAAGTGGCTGCGTCACTGTAGTATGCTGTTTTTAAATCTTTAGGGTATAGGCCAAGGAGTGGGATAGCTGGATCAAATGGTGGTTCCATTCCAAGTTTTTTAAGGAATCTCCATACTGCTTTCCAGATTGGTTGCAGCAGTTTGCAGTCCCACCTCTGCTGGAGTATTCTCAGTAGAGACCGTCGGTGCTCCATCCAGGTCCACTCAGCTCCTTTGGCCATTTCTAAGTATTCTTCTCCAAGCTTCAGTGTATTTTTATCTCCAAAGATCTGCTGCTCCACTTCTGAGCCCTTCTCCTGAGCTCTGGCACTGCTCTGTTCCAGAAGTATCCAGGAGTTTACATCTTGAGAAATCATCTTTAGCCCACAGATGGCACACATAGAAGCAGAAGGCTTCCTTGTTTCAGGGTAAAGCAATTCTGAGATGCAGCATATCTGTAGAGTTCCTCTAAGGGTCAAAGCTGAAGCTTCAGCAGGGTGCTGTGGCTCACGCCTGTAATGTAATCCCAGCACTTTGGGAGGCTGAGACAGGAGAATCGCTAGTTCAAAGCCAGCCTCAGCAAAGGCAAGACACTGAGCAACTCAGTGAGACCCTGTCTCTACATAAAACACAAAGTAGGGCTGGGGATGTGGCTCAGTGGTCAAGTGCCCCTGAGTTCAGTCCCCTGTACCAAAAAAAAAAAAAAAAAAAAAGCTGAAGCTTCACTTTATGGGACTTTGATTTCTTCTCCTCCGCTGACTTGCAGGCCTATCCCACGCCAACTACCAATTTCATGAAAGACTTCCAGGATATATCCTTGCGCAAAAATCCTCATCTTGAGTATTGCTTCTGGGGCCCTACCAAGACACAGCATGTTATCAGGAAAAGTGAAGTATCTATTTTATCTATAATTTTTTTCAGTACATACTGTTAATAGGCTTGCTTTCTTCCTTTTTAGTACTACCATTATGCTATTGCTACACAAAAAAATTAATTAAAATTCTCTAATACCACCTAGTAGTCTCAGAGATATCTTTTTAGACTTGGATTTTTGCAAACTAGAATCCACAAGGTCCATGCATTACATACAGTAAGTAAGTTTCTGCTCTGGTTTGGATTTGACATGTCTCCCCAAAGGCCCTGTGTTAGAGGCTTGGTTCCTGGCATGGAGCTATTGGGAGGTGGTGGAAACATTCATAAGTGGGGCCTAGTGTGAGGTCTTCAGGTCACTAGGGGTGTACCCTTGAAGGGGATTGTGGGACTCCCATATTTATTCTTTTTTCACCTCCCAGCCATGAAGTGAATGAGTTCACTCCACCACGTGCTCCTGCCGTGGAAAGCCAACTAACATGGTTACTTTTAAGGTCTCTTCCCTCCTGAGAGCCAAGTATTTGTTGAAAAAATCAGATGACTGGTCTTGAAAAGTTCCCCATGTTACAGTTTTGGTCAATCCGATCTTTGTAATTTAGAGTCACACTTAACACTACCATTCCTGTAAATTGGTGATTAGATTTAAAAACTAACTAAATTCAGCTTTCTACCTGCCCCCCGCCCCAAAGTATCTCATAGAATCTGGGCTTTGTATTGCCTTGTATTAAAACACTCATCATTTCTCCTTCAGTCTCATCCACTGTAAAATTCACCGTTACCCTTTCACCTGTGGCTTTGGCAGGCTTTGATTAGTATTAACTACAAAATGCTGTTTTATGACAGAATGTAAAATAGTGAAATTGTATTCCATTCTTCCTTCTTTATGCATTTATTAGCTGGGATTCCCTTCTAAAGAACAGTTTCTCATCAACTATTTGATTACATGAAATATAATTTATAAAAAAATCAGAACATGTACTTGATTGTTTACTTTTATTTGCAGAGTTTTGGATAAATTTGTTGGTATCCTAACAATCCATATAAGTGACTAGTTCAGGCAACATACTTTTTTTATGCTTGAATTGTTACATATTTAATCTACTTTCATCCACTAAGGTCAGGATCCTTTTCTGACCTTACATTGTGCCATATTTGCTATTGGGATCCCATTCAATTTGGCTTTTACAGCCTTCTAACATAATCCCAGTCATCTTCCTTGCACTACAAGATAGTCTTGCCCCAGACATGAAATTAGCTTTCTTCTTTTTTTCTTTTTAAAGAAAATTGATTCTTATTGGTGAGAAATGGTATTTAGAGAAACAATCTGAGTGCTATGTTACCATTATTACTGAGTTGTTTCAGTTCTTGATCTTTTTTTAGACAGAGCTAGGAAATACTTGTATATATATTTGCATGTATAAAGAGAAAATATCCTAAATTTGTACTGATATTTACAACTTAAATAAAAGATTGCAGCAGTTTACTTAACTTCTTTGATTTTGTATGTCTTACTCTAAGGACCTTTTTCCCTAACTACATTAGTGACTTTATTGTTTTTATTCTTGAATACAAATCTCATGCTTTCAAAATGCTAATACCAATATTATTAGAAAAAGTAGTTCGGATGTTCTTAGTCACTCCTTTTATTTTGAGGATTATTTTACCACAACGTTTGGTCAAGTTACTCAAATTACTGGGTGCAAAGGCCACTGGTACAAATTTTTCTCTGCCTTTCACCATCAACATCATATACAACTATGTAGATTTTTTAAAGTTTGTTTTATAATTCTGGAGATAGTGACCATTTTACATTTAAAATAATGTAGAAAATTTTCATGGTTTCAAAATCAAAACCATAAGCCAAAGCAAATTCCTCTCCATCATTTTTCCCATCTACATGTATGCTTTATTTAGAAAAGGAGATAAATGTACATCTGGCTCTGAGTCTTGAATTTGTCACTTAAAAATATGATAATGCTTATAATGGGAGTCACAGAATATTCCCCAAGAACTTCATTTTTTTCTTTTTTGTTTCTTTTTTCCTCCTTTCTACACTTAAAGCACCTTGAACTAAGCTGCCCAGCCCTTTACTGCCTTGAAACTAACTTTGCAAAATTAGTCCCCAGAGGGTTTGGCATGTGCTGCCAGACACAGGCCTAACTAGTATGCTGGGGCAAGCTGGAGACGGGTCCAGTGAAGGAGCAGTTGACAAGAACCAACAGAGTATAGCTGTGGTACTTAGGGCTGAAGCCAATAATCAAAACCTTAATAGCTTTTTACACCATGATGCAGAGTACTTAACTAATAACAAGGGCCTTAAGAGTCAGACCAATCTGAGTGACCACTACTTGACCTTGGGCAGAGTATATTTCTCTCTGCCCTGTAGGTTCTTTGTGCAAAAAGTAAGGATTTTTTTTTAAAGTGAGAATAATCTAAAATAAATGATGAATATTAAGTGTGATGATGTATATAATGCCCCTCACACAGAATGCTTATCATCATCATCATCATCATCGTCATCATTACCATCCTCACCATCAGCACATAGAGCAGGCCTTTGCAGCCAGAACTAGGGCAGGCCTTATGGACACGACCCTCACAGTGGCCTACACACAGAGATAGTCCCAAGGATCAGGCTAAATTAGAGGTGTTGTGTTAAAAGAGTGGTTACTTAAGAGAGAGGGGGCAAGCGAAGAAACAGACCATGACAGAGCAGCAAAGCCATCGCAGGAGGCCAGGTGGAACTGGAAAAATGAGCATTTTGAGAGGTGTGAGGGCAGCAAATTGGAATAGGAGCTAAGAAGAAAGCCAGGGTGTAGAGAGGAGTATGGTGAGTGGCTTCCACACAGTACAGACTTAATGCTTTCAAGGTAAACGTGAATTCTTCAAGCATCTGTGTAGTATGAGGCATCGGGGGTGAAGCATTGCTTACCCAATATCATGAGTGTTGTCAAATAGGTATATGGGAAAAAGCTGTTGGAGCTAGGGTTGGCAGGAGTAAAGCAGACTGTGACTCTACAAATGGCTACTGGGGGTTGTTATTTGGGATGCCATTTTTGGTGTCAAGCCCATGGAAGAAAGTGAAAAATCTAGTAGTCCAACATCTGGGAGGAAACCTGAAGTGTACAATGTATTCAGAAAAAGCTGCTGAGCCAGGCGCGGTGGTACATGCCTGTAATCCCAGCACTTTGGGAGGCTGAGACAGGAGAATTGCAAATTCAAAGCCAGCCTCAGCAACAGCAAGGCGCTAAGCAACTCAGTGAGACCCTGTCTCTAAATAAAACACAAAATAGAGCTGGGAATGTGGCTCAGTGATCAAGTACCCCTGAACTCAATCCCCAGTACCAAGAAAAAAAAAAAAAAAGAAAGAAAGAAAGAAAAGAAAAGAAAAAGCTGCTGATATGACATTAAAGGTCTACTGGAATCTACATGACCCTTCACAGATGGATGAAACAAATTCCCAACCCTAGAGGGACATTGGCATGCATGGAGTTATACCTGCTTGGTGCATCCCTTTACCTGTGTTTAGACAAAAGGAGCACACAGTAAGGGTCTAGAAAATAAGCCAGAGGTAATATTCAGGCAGAGGAAAAGAGAACAAAGTAATTCATACTGAAAGGAAAAGGTTTTGGGTTTGTTCTGACCTGGAGACTTCAATATAGAACAGTTTCTCACTGACCTTGCTGTCCCCACCATTTCTCATCTTCATTTTGATTGGTAAATTTTCTCCAAAGCACCATCCTGATTCTTTTTAGCAACTTGAACTTAGAAAAAGAAAAACACATTCATTTATTTTAGGTGGCCCTTTCTGGATTTCCTTTCTCATGAATAATAGTCAATACATTGTAGTGCATGTATATTTGCACTGTAAAGGGATCTCAGGTGATCAAAGATTTAGCTGCTTTTATTTGGGGTCCCTCCTTCCCTTAACCCTCTCTACCTTCTCTGTTCACATAGATAGCTCCAACTCACATTTGATATACAAAGCCTACCAGGTCTTCCAGAGTCTTTCCTAACTTTATTGGATAGAGCTAAATTCTTTTCCTTGTCTATATATCATAAAACCTTATTCATTCATAATTATATTTTTAACTGACCATATTTCCTTAATTACCTATTCACAAATCTCTCTCTCCTTCCATTGAGCCCATGGAAAAACTGCATACTCTTAACTTTGTGTCCCTGGTACCCAGCAATAGTAGGTATTCATCAAATGATTACTGAATGAATTAATATATGCATGTCAAAAGTCAAGCAATCCAGAAATCAATTTTCCCCAAACTTGCCAAATCATGATCAAGTAAAGGATAAAAAGAGTCATAGACAAACTGACCAGTTAACCTTCTAAATTTGATAAATTTACCACAATCGCAGTAGACTTAACTTCAATCAACTCTGTATCTTGTGTGTGATTTAATATAGTACTTAAATATCTATATATCATTTCTGCCCAAGCATACATCTCATGCATGATTTGTAAGCATATAGATGCTGGTATATTATTCTGGTCTACAGAGAGAAGTCAGTGGAGCATAGATATGCCTGTGGGGAAAATTCAAAGACCTGGTATGAGTTAATCTACAAAGATTGTCTGCTGTTTTGGCAAATAGAGAAATTTCAGATAGAAATCCTAAAGGAGAGAAGGATATAGACAGATCAAATGAGCCCACATGTTATAAAACACTACCCAATATAATTCTAACCAAAAGTACCTTCATTTACTTGTTATTTCAAAATATTAGCAAATTCTCTAGAAAATTTTATATGATCAAAAATAAAAACCATAGATTTTTCTTGGTTGATGTTTGTCCATAACTTCTTCCAATTGGCATCTAAGACAGTTTTGAAGAATATTGGCTTCTGTCTCAACCATAGTGTTGCTTCTGTGTGACATGAGGAAAGTTTATTAACCTCTTTGTTCCTCTCTATGACCTCAAACTGAAGACAGAACCATTTTAAAGTGTCACTGTGTAAAGTCTGAAAGAAAGACAGCAAGGTTAAGGCAAGGATGGGGTATGTCATTCAATCCACATCCCACTAACACATATCTAAGACCCAGTTATAATGAGGCAAGTATACATACAGGATTACTGGAAGTCGAATTTGCTGAATTGGCACAGCTGCAGATAGCCAAAGACAAAGGGGGATGAGAAGATCCTCATCTGGGCTTCATCTTCTTGAAGAATAAGAAAGAAGGTGGTAGAGAAAAAACACTGGCAAGAACAGTTTTCCACTCCAGGCACCAGATGGTACCGTTGATCCAGAACATCTCTGAATATAGGGAGTGTGTGGTAGGAAGGGAGGAGAGCGGTCCTGAGCATACCACGGCAGTATGATGGTATGATGGGAATTTATTTGGTATTTGGTAACCCAGGCCCATTGTATATTGAGTTTTAGTTTATTTCTTTTTTCAGTTTAGGGTAAGACTCTTGGGAATATTGCAGGAAGGGGAAAATCAGTATTTCAGAAACGGTGTAATTTGAATAGCTTATGGCCAAAGAACTAGCTTTAGAACATTCACAGAGAGTGAATGTCCTTTTAGGTCTTGTCACAAGAATATTTGCTTCTCCAAAAAGAGGAAGGAGGGGGTCACTTGGCCTGACTAAACTGGACTACATAATTGCTAATATCAGAACAGATCTCACAGTTCAAGCTACCTTTTTTACTAATACCTGAAGTAACTTCATTAACTTATTATTTTACAAAGAAAACTTGAGGAAGTAGGTCACGCCATGTAACCCTATCTACTAGGAATCAATGAAAGCAATCTTATATTCAGAAAATTATAAATAATACCTTGGTAACAGTCCTTGCAAAGTGATTCACTACACAGTTCCAAACTGCAAAAGTTCAAATCTGTTTTATCACTTAATTGCTGTAAAACTGACGAAAGGAGTAGGGAGGGGAAATTGCACCTTTCTGCTGTCTGCATAAGGTAGAAGCCCATCTGTTAGGCAGGGGAAATCAAAAGCCAATTGATCCTGTGTGAATGTATCAGGATCTAATCAGTGTCCATGGACCCAACTACCAGGTCTCTTGCCCATCTCCTCCCTCTACATTGAAAATAATTTTCAAATTTGAGTTATAACTTCAGGAATATTTAGCAACAAAACTTACAAATCTTAAGTGCTGAGTCTGATACATTTTAAAATATAATGTACCCTTACATAACCACCATACAAATAAGAACACAGAATATCACTATTATAGATACAGATTTCCTCCCACTCCCCTACTCTCAGTGTCCTGCCCTCAAAGGTAATGACTATTCTGACTTCTATCACTGCGGTTTGTGCTGTATTCAAGATTCCTAAGTAGCATCAAACACTATGTGATCTTTTGTCTCTTATTTTACTGAAGTTTTTGCCTGTGAGATCCATCCATGGTATTTGATCAGTAACACTTTTGCATAATTGTATTGTATGAACATTAAGTGATTTCTCTAGTATAGTTTTGATGGATGGTTGAGTCATTTCCAGATTGGGACAATTAAGAATAAAGCTGTTCTGGATCATTCTTGAAGATGTCTTTGGGTGAACATAAGTACTCATCTCTGCTGAGTAGGATCCCTGAATCTTGGGGTAGCAATGTGTGCATCTTCACAGGTTCTGAAAAACAGTTTTGTGAATCAGCTGTTCCAGTTGAACACCTCTGTTGACAGCAAGTGCATTGGTTGTTCTACACCCTCACCAACCCTAGACTACATCAGCTTTTGATGTCAGCTCTTCTGGTAGATGTGTCACTGACACATCATGGTTTTAATTTTCACTTTTTGTAGTCTTCTATGTATTTGAGGGGCCATTTGAATATCCTACTTTGTGAAATCTCTTCAAGCCTTTTGCTTATTATGAAAGTCTATCATTTTATATTGATTTGTAGTATTTTTTTAAAAAATACATTTTGGACATGGGCCCTTTTTTGGATTTATGTATTACAAATATCTTCCTGTGAGAATTGCCTTTGAATAGTGTTTTAATACATTTTAATGACGTCTAATTTATCATTTTTTAAATTATTAGTGAATTTTATACCGTGTTTTAAAAGCTTTGCCCAAGAACAGTGTGAAGAAAAGGCAAGAACAACCCCTGGAGCAACCAAACCACACAGCACTGCATCCTGGAGTCTGGCACCTGCCTCCTACCACCGTGGCCACCATGTCCAAGGGAAAGGCTGAAGGAGATGGTAAAGGAGATAGAGCCAAGAGGAAGGAGGAACCACAGAGAAGATCTGCCAGGCTTCCTGCTGATACTGCTCCTCTAAACAAGAGCCCAATCCTGAAAAGTACCCTGCAAAGAAGAAGGAGAAGGTACCCAAAGAGGAAAGCTGAGCTAGTAAGGATGGGAATAGCCCTGCCAAAAGTGGAGAGGCCAGGCCAGGTCAGGCACAGAAAGCCGAAGGTGCTGGAGATGCCAAGAGAAGTGTGTGTTTATGGTAGCTGTGTACTTCTGGTGACTGTACAGTTTGAAATAGCATTTTTATCAAGTTTTATAAAAATGCACAATTTTGTTTTACTTTTCTTTAAAGCTATGTCATTAGCACACAGAGTACTTCATTGTTGTTTTGGGAGAAGTAGTATATAATCACTAGCAAAATGTCCCCAAAGCTGGATTGCTGTGGGGATAGTGCCTTTCCCTGCTGGTTTTTAGAGACTTCTTCTTGGCCCCCAGTGTTATGGGCTGAGTTGAAAGTTAAGTCAGGCTGACCCCATTCTGCTTGGACATCTCACCATGAGCGGGGGATTGGTCCCCACTTCCTGTAAGAGCCCACTCACATAGAAGCTGACGCTCCCACCCACTTGCACCCTGACCACAATGTCTTTAAACTGTGGGACTATTCTGAGTAGATACAAGAACTGTGAATTCTAAGAATGTTCTGTTAGTTAGTACTTTCACTTTCATGATTTATGATTGTACTTATCTCACCCACTCCTCTCCTTTGTAGTTTCTCTGTTTAAATGGCCCCTCCACCTGCATTCAGTGTCTGGGGCTGCAGAACTATCTGCTTTCTGCTCCTTTGGCCTTGGACAGAATAAATCCTTTGTCTTTACTTCAAAAAGACCCAGAGTTTTATTTGGAATTTTAGAACCATGCCTTAACACAGGAAGGAGGGATTCGCTCAGGTTGGCACAAACACAACCTTGGCACAAACAATTTGTGGCGTGGAAAAACTCAAACTCATCCTCTCCCTCTCTGTGGTTGGCATAGACTTAATTCCCCTAAATCCAGAGACCTGTTGGGACCTGACTCTCGACAAATTGGTTTTACCAGTGTGTCGGGCAATCTGGACTTTCCAGTGACATCATTGAGAAGTGTCCCTCAAAAGAGCCGCAGTTCCTTTTCTAGATTGTGGATCTTTAGACTGATAATTCTGCCATTCTCATTTCATTTCCTGAAAATCAGGGTCTGCTCATGAAAAGTTATTAAACAACAAGCTAAACATGAAATGTGAACTATCACTCTTAAATCTCTATTCAGAGCATCATATGAAAACTTCATTGGGTTTCATAGTGGCTTTCTGATTTTGGTAGTCCATACAAGAAAGGAGTTTGAAAGTTGCCATATACTGTTAAGGATTGTCTGCCCATATTCTGCCTAGAATACCATGATTGTTTATAAAAAGTATCTTTAATAAAGATGGACACATTTTGGCTTTGAAAATAAAATAAAATAATAAAAACCTTAGTGTATCAAATAACCTTAAAAATATTTTTGTTGTTGTTGCATCTAAAGTCTATTTGCTTAAGGTCACAATCTATGCTCTATCTCAAGAGAATGTTTTCTGTAGGGTGAAAGGTGGGGATCACAGTGCACATTTTATAAACCAGTCCCAAAAAACCAAAAGCTGAATGTTTTCTCTGATACGCAGATGCTAATTCACAATAAGTGGGGGACTAGGGAAGACTAGAGATACTTTGGACTATGCAGAGGGAAGTGAAGGGAGGGAAGCGGTTATGGGGGTAGGAAGGATAGTAGAATGAGTCAGACATTATTACCCTATGTGCATATAGCACAGGACCGGTGTGATTCTACATCATGTACAATCAGAAGAAAGAGAAGTTATACTTCATTTGTACGTGATGTGTAAAAGTGCATTATACTGTCATGTATAACTAATTAGAACAAAAAATAAAATAAAAAAATTTAAAAACTAGCAAAAAAAGTGCACATTTTTAATTAACTCAGCACAAATCATTGAAAAGGTCACATGTTCGTCACTAATTCAGTCTGGTGAGCCATTTGGTTCAAAATACATTTTAATTTTATATTTACATTTCTATTCTTTAATCATGGATGAATTTAGAATTTTATAAAGAATTTTTTCTATATTTCTATATCTATCATGTGTTTTTTTTTTCCTCAGACTGACCAACAATTTTGCAATACCAGTTGGGTGTCTGATAATTCAGGTCAATACTGACACTGGAGTTAGCACAGAACCCAGAGGTTAAGGGTTCGGTCCCATAAGGCTGTCCCCCAACTTTAGATGCCAATCACTAATAGTAGGATCCCAGGTTACCCACAACTTCTGTCTAACTTGGCTACAAATCAGAAGTTCCCACGATCCCCTTCTCTGGTCTGATAATTTGCTAGAACCACTTACAGAACCCATGATAACAGTTTACCTATTATTGCCAATTTATTACAAAGGATATTTTAAAGGATATAAATGAACATACCTAGGGCAAGGCTCGATGGGTCCTGAGTGCAGGAGCTTGTGTGCCTGTGGAGTGAGGTGACCCCCTCCTGGCACGGGGATGTGTTCACCAACCTGGAAGCTCTCCAAGTCTAGTAGCTTAGGGATTTTTATAGAGGCTTCGTCATGCGAGTGTGCTGCGTTGACTCAGCCCCTCTCCCCTTCCTGAAGGAAGTGGCCTTGAAAGTCTCAATCTTTTACTCATGGCTTGGTCTTTCTGGTGATCAGTGTCCATCCAGGATCTTGCCAAGAATAGTCTTATTATAACAAAAGATGCTCCTATCACCCAGGAGTTTCCAAGGGATTAGGAGCTCTGTGTCAGGAAAGGGATTCAAAGACCAAATATTAGAACAAAAGATGTACCTAAAACCCTTAGAGCTCTTAGGTATTTACAAGGGTTTTAGAAGCTCTGTGCCAGAAACCATGGACAGAAATCAAATACCATTTGTATGTCACATTTTCTTTTTTAAAAAATATTTTTTAGTTGTAGTTGGATACAATACCTTTATTTATCTTTATGTGATGCTGAGGATCAAACCCAGTGCCTCACACATACTAGGTGAGCACTCTACCACTGAGCTACAACCTCAGCCCCTTATGTCACACATTCTTAAGTTGTTAAATATTAGCCCATTTATATACAAGTGGATTTGGATTACTAATATTTTTTAGGAATTTTGTAAGTATATTCATGATAATATTGTTCTAATTTTCCTTTCTCATATGGATCATTTTTGTTTTAATATCACATTCATTCTAGCTTCAAAAAATAAATTGAAGAGTCTATAGTCTTTCTCAATTCTCTGGAAGAATTTATGTACAGTTGGAACTGCATATTCCTTACACATGATAGTCTTGTCAGAGTGTTTCGATTCTTATGGATATGCAGTAATAGTGTATTGATTATGGAATCTCAAGAATAAAACACATGCCAATAGATACTTTTAGGTGAAAATTTTGAGTCTAGTAGGAAGAAACCTAGCATGAGCAACTTTAGTAGGGAGTCATGGATATGTTTACCAGGCACAAGAATGGGAAGTATAAAGACCTATTAGAAATGGGTCCTGAACTTATGCTTATCCTCAAGAGACATGAATAATATTGTGATCCACAAGTCAGAGTGGGCGTCAGATGATAAGTGGAGCCTTAGCCTCATCCTAATGGAACAGAAGGGCCAGAGCAAATAGTGGTAATAGACATACTTAGTAACTAATATAATGTCACAATGGTTTTCTAACATGTGGAATGAGGGACATTCTGATTGGAAGGACCAAATCTTCCTGTACTATGAAGGTAGTAAGCCTGTTATGATTTACATATGGAATGTCCCCCCAAATCTCATGTGTGATACAATGCAAGAAGGTTTACAGGTGAAATGGTTGGGTTATGAGAGTCTTAACCCAATCAGTGAATTAATCCCCAGATAGGAATAACTGGGTAGTAACTGTAGGCAGGTAGGATGTGGTAGGAGGAAGTGGGTCTCTGAGGGACATGCTTTTCAGGTATATATTTTGTACTGGCACGTGAAGTCTCTCTCTCTGCTTCCTGGAACCATGTCCCCAGGTGCTTTCCTCTGCCACACCCTTCTGCCATGATGCTCTGCCTCACCTCTTGCCCTGAAGAATGGAGTTGGCCATCTATGGACTGAGACCTCTGAAAGTGAGAGCTCCAAAATAAACTTTTCCTCCTTGAAATTGTTCTTGTCAGGTCTTTTGGTTGCATTACTGAAAGAGCTGACTAAATAAACCAAAGCCAAAAGCTGAAATTCATCTCTGGGGAGAGGCACACTTAGCACAGCCAATGAAAACTTGAGAATGCAGAGGGTGATTCTTGTCACAAATCAGTTTGTCTAGATTATTGGTGCAAATGCCAGGTGGGTTGTGGAAAATGATGGCAGATCATTATAAGCCTAATCAGGCACTATGGCCAATCACAGTGAGAGTGTCAGACACAGGGTTTTTTGCTGGGAAAATCCACCCAGCTTCTGTTACCTAGTGTACAATGAATGATCAGGCCAATGCTGTATTCCCCCACTCCCAACAAAAGGAGTTTGTATCCATATGGCAAAAACAATATTTTATTGTAGTATTGTTTCATAGCTATATAAAACTTGAATGCATTGTCTCACCCCTGTGTAAATTCCCTCATTCTCTTTCCAAGTAGGACCTAGAGGAAACGTGCTCTTTCCAATAGTTCACAGAATATGATAATGTTTCAGTATATATACCAAGTATGCTAAGTGCAACTGGTAGTCAAAAAGTATCAACCACTCTAGACGACTTCATTAAATATTATAAATGCCTGAAGATGGGAGATAAACTTGAAAATTTTGGGGCCTGTCAGGACGATAAAGTTTCTGGAAGTTTATCAGTCTCTGGAATGTTGGGATTTTCCTTTTACAGTTAAAAGACTGGGTACTGAAACTTGCTTCACCACAATTAATAAAGACACCTACTGTGGTGTGTTTTGGATGGTATATGTACTATATTTCGTCATGCGTCTCCGACCCATTTGGCAGATACTCCACAAAACCCTTCTCCCAGTACTGTCATCTGTGGGTTAACATAATACCTTATTCGTTGCAGCACTACCTCCATCCAGGGACTATATTTTATAGCCCAAGAAATGCAGTGATGAGCTCATGATGCATTGTCTTATCATATGACTAATATCCAGAAGCAGCTTGTTTGATAGATAGTAAAATGTTCTGATGAACACTTGGTCATGTGGGAGACAACTCCTTTCAAGGCTGAGGCACAGTATATGCTACAAGCTTTAAACCAATGGCCAAGGACCTACATGAATAACAACAGTGTCTCTGCCCTTTGGTTTATGATTTGTTTGGGCCACAGGGAACTCCACCCAGCGGGAGAGAGTAGAGTGAAGAAGGGTTGGGAGGGCTTGTTTTTCTGGTTTCCCCTGCAACACACACACAACATAGGGCTTCTAAAGGTTGGCTTCTTCCCTCCAAGGACCTCTGCCTTCTCGCTCAGCCTGTCTATACCAGTCTCTCCTTGCTCTGGCAACCACTCTCTCCCTCATCTTTTCTGGTCAGTTGGTGCTAACAGCTCTGCTGTAATTAGACTCAGGATGCTTCCCTTTTCCTCATGGATTCCATTATCCTAAATTATGAGGGCATTATCTCCTTTTTACTGAGACCTTTTTGTCTGCTCCAGGTTTTCTATATTCTCTGCCCACCTCCACATTCCTGCAGAACTATCATTCAAATAATCCTAAATGACTCCTTCCTCCCTTCTGTTTTTGGAACACACAGCAAAGAATCTTTGCAATTAGTTCCATCTTCTTAAGGGACTTGAGGTGCTATTGCACCTTGTGTTTTTGCTCAGCAAAAATCCCACAGGCAGGGAATTATAAGTGGTTTGGCTATCTACTTTGAAGAGGTGAGGAGGGAAGGAGGAATCAATACAAATTAATACTCTAATATATTCCAATATAACTCCCTGGATGGCAATTTACCTGCTTCCAACCTGGACGTGGATGCTCTGCCTCCTCTCAGTGGCCCCGTCCTTAGCACACTTGTCAGTAAAAAACTAATCAAAGGAAGGCAGATGCATTTCACTTCCAGTGTCAGCCTTAATTGATTGGCTCCCAAAGCACATTATTGGGAAAGATTATGAGGCCTTATCTCAGTTCAGCAGGAAAGAGTGCTGTAATCAATCGGTGATTACCAGAGGAGATGACCAGAAGTATAGCAATCAAAATCTGTGCATTTATTATTCTCTGTCTAATCTCTCCCCCTCCCTAAGCAGTAACCCAATTCTTGGCTAGTTAATCCATAGGTATGCAAGAGGCCATTTCTCTTATGGGAAGAGACTATGATGGATTATTAGGGCAAGAACTGTGGACTTCAAATTCCAATCCCCATTTCTATTTAAGTGGGTAATAGAAACTTGTTCCATACATTTTAATAGACATTGGTAAACAAAGGGAGATATTCTTTATAGGCTTATAGTCTTACTAGACATGTTCACAGATATTCTACCTTTGATTTTTTTAAAAAATAAGTGATATAATCCCATACTTTATGCTAACAGAGGAATTTCAGGAGAAAATGATTACTTAGATCTAATTGAAGCAGGGGATGGATATATCTTTACTTTCTTTTCAGCATAATTTTTCTGCTTCTGTTGCCCCAGGTCCTCAAAGCTGAATTCAAAGATACAACCTTTTGGTTGTATCCAGCTCTGTTTCTGGCCCTACTCTTGAATTAAAGAAGGAATCAATGCCTCAGCCTGACATGCCTGGAACTCAGCATTAGCAACCCGGTGTATCTGCTTTACACTAGCTGCCATGATGGTTTCCCAGAGAAACCAGAGTCCTGATTTGGTGGTGGTTATGATGATGAGCCTTAGTTCTCTAGATCGTTCCTTCTGCCTTCCCTTCGGATGAGGCACTGAGCCCCTCATTTGCAGAAAAGACCTTTGCTCCTCTTTAGAAATCCTCTCCAATAATGACATCCCACCACAGGTGCCCTCTGCATTCTCCTATTTATAGGGGTTCTACCACATCATTTTTGCCACACTGCCCCACACAGATGGCTGTTACATGTGCCTTAGGCCTTGGTCTAATGTACATTGCTGCCTCTTAAAGTGCCACTGGCTCCTGTCTACATCTGGGTAAGTTCCATCACCAGTGCACACTCTGTTCTCTACCCGCCACCTCTGCTTTGTTGTTATGGAGTGGTGAAGATTTGCACAGCCTAAAACTTCAGAACAGGAGTTGCCTGTAGGTGCCAGACAGGTCACAGAAGTCAGCTACATTCATCAGACAGGAACCCTGCAAACCCAAACACACATGCTCCGTGAAAAAGGGGCAGATCCAACTAAACCATTGCCACTTGATGCCAGAAGTGTACACTTTGTCATATTTCTCATATTAATGTTGTCAACTAATTCAAAAGGTTTCTAAACATCTAATTCACACGTCACTGATTTGTGATTTCTACTTTCAAGTGAGAAGGTGAAAGGTAATTTTCTAGTAATATAAAAATTCTCATCTTTCTACACTCTAGCTTAACAAGTCTTCTGAATGAGCTGAGCAGTTTGCACATAGCATGGAGCTGATTGTGAATATCATTGTCTGCAAAAGGAAAAAAAAAAGAAAAACAGAATTTCTTGATTGGGTATCATTGAACACTTTATTTCAAGCTACATTTATTCCCTAAGAAATCATATGAAAAGAGATGAAATGAATCATCATCTAGATGATTCTAGTTCTTTAATCACCATCCTCACGCTTGCTAATTGAATCTTCAACGAATGTTGGCTTCGCTCACTGAGGTACACTAAAATAAATATATAATGTGTGTCTCCTTAAGATGAGAGATTTCACATGTTTGAAATTAAAAGTGCCCATAAATTGCAGCAAAAACAGAGTATGACATCTAAATAGGAGACGGAAACCTTGTAGTGGAGATAATAACCTTATTCATCGGATCACAGAGGTTCTGAACCAGAAGGGTCTTTATTATTATGTGGTTCCCAAACAAAACTTGAAAAGTCTGACCATCACTGGGTTTAAGCAACCTAATAAAGGTAAGCCTGAGACCTCCAGGCAGTGGCTATGTGTTATCTTGAATCTGCCTTTTAATGCTGTTCCTTTTGAATCAGATTTGCAATGTTAATTGGGTTGCATCAGAGTTGTCTGATTTGGTCATTAAAAAACATCAAAATAACCAGATGTTGCCATTAATTGCTTGGCTATTGGTCTGAATTTTTAATGATGCTGTTGATTCATGGATGAATTCTGATTCATTTTCTAAGGTAGAGGCATTGACAGTGAGGTAAAGAATTCTGTGTATGGAAAATGTCCTTGGGCCCTTTCCAGCTATGAAATCCTGAATTTCACCTTTTCATATTCATGAGAAGAATGTGGAAAAGCAAAGCTTGGGTGTAAATGAGCCAAACTGTAGTGAGCTAATGACTTTATGTGACACACCTGTAAGTGACTACTCATTAGAACAGGAAGTGACTGAAAAAAACAAGCAGCCCTCTTTAAAGTTCAGCTGAACCATTTCAAACATAATTGTTCAAAACCATAACTAGGAACATTTCCAGTGGCTCACCTGTCCATATGAGCTAACTTGTGAAGACTCATTTTTGCCCCCTTGTACTGCAATTATACGTAGTCTTGGCTGTGATTAAAATACAGCATACAGCATATTAAAAAATATTTTTAAATTATATTTCAAGATATAAATTTATATATACATATTTGCAGAAATAATCACTGATCGGTGCAGTTTGAGAGGTCCTGGCTGAAACAACCTAAAGTAAGCAGGAAATTAAAGAAGACAATTTTTTTTCAGTGTTCGGATTTGAGCCCAGGACATTTCACATGCCAGGTAGGTGCTCTGTCACTGAAGTACATCCCTAGCCCAGACAAATTTCAATAATATTAAAATGTGGGAAGATGTTAAAACTACAAAAATGTAATGACTCCTAGAGTGATATGTAGATCAAATGAACATGTTAATCACTAGCTTAAAAGAAAAGTTAAAATAAAGTAGAACATCGTGCATTAATATGCTTGGCTTTTGCATTTTTTATTTATTCACTAAAAAAAATATTAATTCCCTAAAATGTACCCCCTGCTATTCTACGTGTGATCCAGAGTTCAAGGCATTGGTATTCCACTGGGAGTTTATTAGAAATTCTGCTTCAGCCCACTTCATACCTGAGTGAGATGTGCATTTTACAAGATCTCTAGGTTATTTATGTACACAAGATTAAAGTTGGAAAAGCTCTAGACAACAAGACTCTAAGAAGAAAATAAAAACTAAGACTAGCTCCTGATTTTCAGTAAGTTGCATTTGAGAGAGGGAAATGGATCCAGTGAACAGGTAGCCATGATACAAGTATCAAAGTATATAAAGGGTGTTATGGGAACACAAAGGTGAAAGTGCAGAACTTAAGGGAGGCAATTCTTGGAAGAGGTTGGATCTTGAAGACCAAGTAAAGAAGAATCGAAGGCATACCCAGCAGAGGGAGCTCGTGGTGCTTATGGAGCAACTGGGATGGTGACCATTGGAACTGAGAGGCTGCAATGGGGTGAGCAAGGGAGGATGACCACTACTGCAGGGATAGTGTTGGCAACGGGATGAACCTCACCCATGGGACAATGAGGAGACATAGAGGAACACTATATGCAGTGCACTAGGCCACACATGATGAAGAAGACCAGTGAATAAGCTGTGTCCAGGAGGGAGTAACTCAAAGGAAGGAAGAATTTAGAAGACCACTAGAGGACAGGATTGAGTGTGGATTTGACCTATCAGATCCCTTTGAACAAGGTATCTTTAATACTTACAGACTTCTGACACGATGAAAGTTTAGGAATGCATGTCTACTAAATGATTTTAGAGTTTTTACATATTCCAAATATTCACAAAGATATGCTAATATACTGGCCAGACATGGTGGCACATGCCTGTAATTCCAGTGGCTTGGAAGCCTGAGGAAGGAAGATCAAAAGTTTGAGGCCAGCCTCAGCAACTTAGTGAGTCCCTAAGCAACTTAGCTCCCCTGTTTCAAAATAAAAAATTAAAAGGGCTGAAGAAGTAGTTTAATGGTAAAGTGCCCTAGGTTCAACGCCCAGTATCCCCCCTGCAAAAAAAAAAAAAAAAATGCATGGACAAATTGTTTTCATTTCTTTTCTTTTTTAAAGACAAGTATCTGTAGACATTCTTCAAAGCAATAACTCATTTATTTTTTTAAATACAAATGACTTGTTTTTCTAATTAGAAAAGCAATGCATACCTATTATGTGTGTGTGTGTAGATTCTCAGTAAATAATAGAGAACAATGAAAAAATGACCAGTACTCTATCTCATCATGCTGAAATAACAATTGTTAACAATCTGCTGTATAACTTACAAAATTTTATCATGAAATTTATATATTTTTATAAAATTTGGTCAAAATACTGATAATGTTTTCTGCCCTGCTTTTTTCTGTTAGCAACTTATCAGATACAACTGCCAATATCACTATAAATAAATGCACATAAGCATTTCAACGGCTGCCTTGTAAAATTGTGCACATATCCTATAACCATACACCTCCCATTATACTCATACCCTATTAAAAAAGGAGTCTTCCTTGTTTTGTTATTTCCAGCAATATAGCAAGACCCTTGAAAATACATTATGTTCACATGTAAAATCATTTCCTTAGGAAAATTTCCCAAGGTAAATTGTTAGCAGTGGAGTTTCTGGTTTTAAGAAAATGCCCATTTAAAATTGAATAAGCATACCATATTGTCCTGCAAACATACTGACCAACTTACCATCCCCCCAAAATATGAAAAAATGCTATTCTTCTTCCTTATTCTACCATCTTTATCAATACTAGCATGAAACATTGATTTTGATAATAAGGGAAGGCCTACTTATTTCTTTGTGGTGACAACATTTAAAATCTACTCTTAGCAATTTTGAAATCTACTTAATTATCAACTGTACACAATATGCTATTCAATAGAATTGACTTTCCTAACAGACACATTGCACCCTTTGATCAGTATCTTCCTTTCCCTCAATTGCCTCTCCCTCATCTTCCAGCCTCTGGAAACTATCATTCTACTCTGCTTCTGAGTTGTGCTTTTTTAGATTCCATGTGTAAGTGAAATCATATGTGTTATGGTTTAGATGTGAGGTGTCCCACAAAAGCTCATGTGTTTAGAGGTGAAATGATTAGGCTGTGAGAAGAGTAACTTCATCAGTGAGTTAATTCACTGATATGGATTAATTGGATGATAACTATACACAAGTAGCATGTGGCTGGAGGAGGTAGGTCACAGGGATGTGCCTTCGGACTTTATATTTTGTCCCTGGTGAGCAGAACTCTCTGCTTCCTGGTTGATATGTCCTGAGCTGCTTTCCTCACCATCCTTCCGCCATTTTATTCTGCCTCACCTTGGACCCATAGCTATAGAGCAGGCAGAGTATGGACGGAACCTCTAAAACTCTGAGTCAAAATAAACTTTTCCTTCTCTAAGTTGTTCTTGTCTGGTCTTTTGAACCCAGTGATGCACACCTGACTAAAACAATGTGGTATTGCCTTTCTGTGCCTGTCTTAGTTCACTTAACATAATGTCCTCCAGATTTGTCCATGTTCCACAACGTATACATATAGCAAAGCCTTACATTATGCCCTACCTATGATTATTATTTAGTGAAAAATAAAATTAAAAAGAAAATAAAGGTAAGGAAAGGGCTGATCTCAGAGACACTCATAAGTCAAAAGAGAGAGCTAGATGTGAATGGCAACTAGAAGGGTCCTTCTGTTCCAGGTGGTATTTGAAGCCATGGAGGTGGGTCAGAGTGTCCCAAGGTGGGCATGTAGATAGAGTGAGAAGATTCAAACCTGGAACTCACCTCTAGGAAATCCTATCAAAGGAACCAATAAAGAAACAGGACTCAAGGAAAAGGATTGGAACAAACTAGTGGAAGTAGAATCAGAGGAGAGATACAAGCAAGCTGTTTAAGCCAAGGAGTCTGTATCTTCCAGATGTTGCCACCACTGACTCCTCAGTTCAATTCAAGTCCATCATTCCTCCAAGACCTCTGTTGATCTCATTAGCCAAGGTCAGGTGGGGTCATAGAAAGTAATTAGCTACATAGTAGATATTTTCAGAAAACTTAGAATATTAATTTATCTTTCAAGTTATATAACCCAAAGCAATTTGAGTTTTGCAAAACTTCTATTAATGTCTCTAGATAAGACACCAAGAGATTTTAAACACCACAGCTAAAAAGCCCGATCTCACATTGTCAAATAAAAAGTTAAACTTATTCTGTTAAAGTATGACTAAAGGCACCAAACTGTACATATTTCAGAAATAACAATGAAAGCCTGATCAAGAAATACAACAGAAAAGTAACTTCAAAATAAGTGAAAAACTTTTTCTTATCTATATGCTCTTCAACTTCTGGCATGGGTAAGATATCTGTTCATGTGAAAAAAAATTATAAAAATCAGGTGAGCCTGACTTCTTTCACTGTTTTTCACTAAATTTGAGACTTTGACACCACTAGTTAACCTTTGTAATTCCCAAAACAAAATAAAGCTTTTTTAAATAAATATATGTGTGTATATATATGTGTGTATCCAACCCCCAAAACATAGTTTCTTTAAATAAATGTGTGTACATGTGTGTGTATAATATGTATATATACATATTATATATCATACTATGTGTGTATGTTACATTATATATATTATATATGCTATGTAATGTATATATAATAGGTTATATATACATTATATATAATACATTATATACATTTAATACATAGTGTATATATTATATAGTATATATATTATATATCAAGTATATATAATATATGTACTATGTGTATATAAATATTATATACACAACACTTTTTAAAAATAAATATGTGATAACAGGAACATCTTAAAATAATTTTTTCACTCAAGTATGAGAAAGGCTCTCTTTGAGTGAATATTTTTAGAAGATAACAAGTATTTTAATCAGAAGTTCCTGCAAGGTATACTTGCAACTGGCAGACTTTTAGGATAGTGAATAACATTTTATTTTTCGTAGTGTTGGGGACCAAACCCAGGGCCTTACACATGCTAGGCAAGCACTGTAACACTGAACTACATCCTTGGCCCTATGAATAATAATTTCTTAATAATCTGCATCATGGTTTTGAGATTACAGTAAATTGCAGAATTTTTATAATATTCAAAGCAAAGAGATCAGGTCTGTATTTGGTAAATAGCCCTTCCCTGGTAAAATTCTTTTTCTTTCTCAGATATTTTTCTGATTGGAGAAACTGTGATAATAGACACTAAAAGGAAGGAATATGGATATTTCTTTATTCTTGTTAGTTCTTGGAATAAATGCATGCTGTAGATTGACCATATGTGATAATTAGCTGTCATCCCTGCTTTACAGCTCTTGACAGTCAAGTTGTCAAGATGGTAGAAAAGCATTCTCAGGTGTAAAAGCATTCTTAGGCTTAGAAAACATATTCATAAACTCACCCTGGAGAAAGAAAGAAACTTCAGGATAGAGTACATCTGAGGGGAAGTTTAATCTACCTAAGGAGCACCAAAATGATGCAGTCTGTAGAAAAGAACTGGTAGTTTGCATCATAACAGGTTTAAAATAGCTGTAAATCACACAATTAACAATTTTGACTACAAAATGAAGCCAGTAAACATCACGAATAATACAACACATAATATAAATATTATAGTTCAATCATGATTATGTGGGTTCCAAATTCCCAAATAACCTCAGATGAAAATCCTAGTTCTTCCAAAGAAACAAGAAACTGACAAGCCCTTTCCTCCAGGGTCCATAGCAACCAGACACTTCCCAGCTCTCCTGGTCATGGAAGAGTTGTTGATGAAGAAAATGCCACAGAAATGTGCATCCTGCTTCCAAGGCTGCCCACGAAGCCTCCCCTGTGGTTCTCTTGTTCCTTCTCGTCCATCCCAGACTGGAAGTGAACACCCAAGGCAGCTCCAGAAGCCACAGATGGGAGATGGCAGGGCCCTTGCCATTCTTGACTTCTAAATGACCACATGATGCAGAATCCACCCATCCCTCTTTCCTGGCTGAACTTTACATGAGTAAACTTCTTTTCCTGCTAAGCCACTGAGACACTGGATTTGAATACTACAACTGCTAGCCTTACCTAGTATAATATCCTATTTGAGATCTGGGGAAATGAGTCTCTGTCAAAAGCAACATTGTGCTTGGGGAATTCCTAGGAGCAGTTCTGCTCGTGGACCATCAGAATTTATGATCAGCAATTTGGTGGCCTCAAAGGTCACATGAATGTCACAACCTCTGACTCTCTTTTCGTTCTCTATCCTCCGTATTATTTCATTGGTGGTAGGAAAAGGAAGGAAGGGAAGGCAAGAATCATATCAGTACAATAAAAGGAAAAAGCAATTTATTAACTCTTCCCTAAAAAAAATATCTGACATGTCTACATGGAAATTGAATCCACAAAGGAGTGGTAAAGAGGAGGAAAGAACATGATTTAATTTATTCTTGGCTAACCGGAAACTAAAATCCATATGGCTTTCATCTCTCCTGCACTCGAGACAGGCTGGAGTGCCACATCTGTGAGAAATATGCTTTATGTCAAACTGATTAGGAGAGTCAATATTAGACATAACCTCTTTCTTTTTAAGGGTAGGCACACTCCATCATCCATTTATTTCTCTGGTGAGGCTTAAAGGAAGGCCTTAATCAACTTGCCTTATAACCTAAAGGCATTTGAAAGAAAAATCTATATTTGTTTCCTTAGTCAGATTGCTGAAGCATGAAATGGGATGTCTTGTCCTGCTGGCTTGGGTAGAAATGCCATATATTCTGCTTATTTATTTGGATGGGGAAAGGCAGGAGAACTGTTGAGAAGTTTTATATTGCCCCACTGACTTTGAGTGATAGGGTTCAAATTGCTATAGGAAGGCAGGCTGATGCTTTCGTCCAGGGAAGGCTCACAACACAACTTTTCCTCTTAAAACACAGGCAGACATAGTCATTGCAATGACATCAAGCCAAGAATAATAAAAAATGAATAAATAAAAAAGATCAGTTCCTTTTCACCAAACTTCTTTGAACTCCTTAATTGCAATATTGCAAACATTAAACTCCAAACATCATCTGAAAGAGATCTCATGGCTTAAAAAAAAAAGAAAGAAAGAAAAAAGAAAATGCAGACTAGCAGAGGAGCTATGCAAAACCCCTTGTGTCCAGAGTGGATGCCAGCTAGAAGCAAATACAATGGGAATGAGAGGAAAAAGAACAGCCTTCCACTTGGCTTGGCCTATACTTAGGTGGGAGATTTGTGCAGAATTGCTCTTCAGTAGGAGGAACTCCCACCAAACCTTCCAACCCCAACCAAAGGAAGTGTCTTTTCTCTGTTCTGGGTATGAAGTGGTCAGGAAGGCGGGAGATGCAGCCTTGGCAAACAGGCATCAGAAGCTGGGCAGCAGGCAAAGACCATCCAGTGAGCCCACTACCATTGTCATTGAACTCTATAATTATGTTTCCCCTGCTGCATCTGCCACACCTGCATACTGACCATGGTCCCAGTGGGGCTGCGGCCATCACCACAATGAATGGTCAGAGATTCTGTGCAACATCAGCCAGGTTCCAATTCGAAGTTTTGTGTGAGTGTGTTTTATTAATCAAGCCAGAGTCTTGCTCAATATCTTAACTGCCTGCCTGGGCTGAAAAAATTACTACCTGTCATCTGGACAGAGTGGAGGGAAATTCTGCCTTGCAACAAGGCTTTAAATGGGGAGTTCCCAAAACATAAGAAGGAGGTATCTCTCCCAACAGCTAACAAATGGCACAATCTCCTTCCAAGGGGAACTCTGACTTTGCTCAACTGAACAGAGGAAATCTGTGGAAAGAACAAAGACACAAAGTGGGAGTGATAGTAGTAAGTTCCCAGACTGGGATGGCATAGAAATAGCTGTTTCTGGGAAGATTAGGGGAAAAGATTAACTTATGAATCATTTAACGTAAATGTTTAGCTACAGGAAAAAGTTGTGTTTGAATATCAAATAAATATTGACAATGGATGATAGTGTGGGAAAAATAAATCTGTCCTTATTTTTAAAGGCATTTTAACTAATAGTGGAATAGGAGTTTTAGGATCCATGTTATAGAGTAAACTTAGGAGTCTATGTTGGAAACCTACTTGGAAGAATACCTGAGAATCTGAACAGGTCACACAGCTCTCTAGAGCTGAAAATTTTTGTTTATATGCACACATAGCAGATTATCTATCTCAATAAAACAAGGTAAGAGTTCTAGAGTGTCTTAACCAGAATCAGAATTCACTAAAATACAGATGATCTATGACCAGAAAAACACTACTATACCACTATGACTCTATTTCAAATCAGCACAATAAGAAATGGAATACAGATAACAAAAGGAAGAAATAATGCCGGGCACGGTGGTACACCATTATAATCCCAGCAATTATGGCGGTTTAAGAAGAGGATTCCAAGTTCAAGGCCAACCTGGGCAACTTAATGAGAACTTGTCTCAAAATAATAATAAAGAAGGGCTCAGTAGTAGAGTTAAGAATAGACACATCAAGGAATGAATGAAATAGATTAGCAGCTCAATGGTAGAGCACTTGCCTAAAATGCCCAAGGCCCTGAGTTCATCTCAACACTACAAAAAATGAAATAAATACAAAAATCAATAGAAAACCCAGAAATAGACCCACACAAATATAATCAATTGGCTTCTTTCCTCTTCCTAACATTTTAGGAGTTTCCTTGGGGTTTACAATATACTATTTTAAATAATCTAAGTTCACCTTTGTATGGTATACTGCTGCTTATGTGTAGTACAAGATCTTGTAACAGCATATCACACTTTCTCCTTCAATCCCTTGTACCATTATTGTCATTCACTCCCTCTACATATGTTGTAAACATGCTATTATTGCTTTAAACAGCCAAGTTATATTTTATAGAATTTAAATGTGATAAAATATGATAATTTCTCTTCATTTATGTCATTTGTGCAGAGGCATGTTCCAAGATTGGTATCAAATTCTTTCTGCTTAAAGATCTTCCTTTAACAATTCTTATAGAGTAGACCTGCTGGCATCCAGTTCCTTCAGTTTTTGATTTTCCGAGGAAGTGTTTATTTCTTCTTCACATTTGAAGGATATTATTCTGTAAAATCCAAACTCAAAATGGAGTCACTCTGGCTCAGGACTACATGTAGCTGCTAACCTGCTTTTTGTGCTTCTGTGATTAATGCTTTGCTATGCTTGCTTCTCGTGGATGTGGCCAAATCACAGGCTGCCAGACCCCTGGTCAGTTACCTAAAGTTCCAGGAACTGAAAGGGGACATAGGAGGCGCTGTCACGGTTGAACTAAATAACTATAGACTGAATATTTGCCAAATTCTGTTTTTCTGAGTCATGTAGCTAGCCCACCCTATAATAACCTCTGAGACCCTCATTTCAGGGTCACTCTCTGAAGGAAAGGAGAGCTGACTCCAATCGATTGGCCTGTGTGCCTATTTCCTCAATAAACTTTGCTACTTCTGCAGAGTTGTCTGGGCTGCACTTCTTGGGGAGAGGTGCGGGTTGGATGCAACAATTCTAGATGTAGAATTTTGGTTTGACAACTGTTTTCTATCAGTACATTAAAATATTGCTCCATTGACTCTGGCTTGCATGGTTTCTATTGTGAGGCCTGCTGTAATTCTTATAACACCTTAGTTACATGTGTTTTCCCCCACCTCCCACCTTCTGGCTGCATTCAAGTTTTTCTTTTTGTCTTGGTTTCCAGCAGTTCAGTTATGACTACATTCGTGTGTTGCTGTTGTTTCATTTTTGTTTTCTCCTGTAGGGAGTTCTCTGAGAATTCCACATTTGTCGCTTGATATCTGTCACTAATTCTAAACAAGTCTCAGCCATTATTCAAATATTTCTTCTGTTCCTTTCTCTTTGTCTTTTCCCTCTAGTATTTCATATACGCATATGTTAGAAAGCTTGGTATTATCCTACAACTCTCGAATGTTGTTTTTTTTTTTTGCTTTGTATTTTCCTACAGTTTTTCACTTGGCATTTCCTTTGGTGTCATTTCTATTCACCTATCTTCAGGTTTATTGATTTTTAGGCTATGTTGAAAGCATTCTTTGCTTTTTTGTGCTTTTAATTTCTAGCATTTTGATATTAATGCTGTTTTAGCTTCCATCTACTGAAATTACCTGTCTGATCTTTCATGTTGTATATCTTTTCTATCAGAGCCTTGAACTTACTAATTATAGTTATCTTCAATTCCCTGCCTATTAGTTCAATTGTCTGTGCATACCTGAGCCTAAATGGTGGCTTTTCTTGTCAGTCAATATTTTTTGTTGCCATTAGGTATGCCTTACAAGTTTTTATTGAAAGTTTGGTATATTATATATGACAGTAGATACTGAACTGAGCACATTTCATAATTGGGGATGAGCATGTATTTCCCTATGCTAGGCCTTTAATATGAGTGTGTGTGTTTATCTAGTCAGGCGTTGAGCTCTTTTTGTAGTCTGTTGTTGCTATGGCTACCAGAGTTGGTGTTTATTGTTGATAATGGACATCAGAGATTCTCAGTTCCTCAAATGATATTTTATTTTTATCTCTCTGATTGACTTTAGTTTCTTTCTTTCTACTGCTCATGAGGAAGAATTTGCCTCTTACAGCTGTCCAGATGAACCCCTCTGTTATTGTTTTCACATGAGATATTTACATTGCTAGTCTTGCAGTGTGTGTGTGTGGGGGGGGTCTGGTATTCTGACTAAGCATCAGACTTGGACATGTACTGGTACTGGGAGCCTGGTGCTAGGACTGTAGCTTTACTATCCATCCTCCAGAGAAAGAATATTTGTTTTTACCTCTTGTTCCCCTCTCCTCCCGCCCTTGGCTACAGTTGATATCCAACTCTGTCCTCGTGCTACGGTATTAACACCTTGCCCTAAAAGATCAAGCCTTTTTTATAGGGTAATACAGAAACTGATCTAAGTAGAGGTTTGGTGATTGCCTCTATCCCGCCCCCAGGCAAACTGCAATAAGATTCTACCAGAGCTCTACTTGCAAATTTCATTGACTTCCTGTGAAGATTAAGCCTTCTGATCTGTAGGGGAGATGGATCTGTGTGGATTTGGCAGGGCTGTTGCTATTTTCCTCCCTAATAAGCACCATAGATGGGGGAGGCCAGGGAACTTTGACTGGATTCTACTCTATCTACCCAATCTTAGTGTTGTAATCACTAAGCTACATTTCCACCCTGGGTCAATTGATTTTTGACAAGGTGAAAAGGCAATTCAATGGAGAAAAGATAGGTTTTTGAGCAAGTAGGGCTGGTACAGTTGGACATCAACACGCAAAACTATAAACTTTAATATATACATCACAATTTTATAAAAAATTAACTCAAAATAAATCATACACCTAAATGTCAAATGTAAGACTAGACAACTTTCATAAGAAAACATAGGCAAAAATTATCTATCATATGATAATAGGCTCATCATCTTAAGCATTAGGGAAAAATAATTTAAAACCACAGGAGATACTACCATGTACCTACCATGGTTACCAACACAAAGGAAACTGACAATACTGAGGACTGGGAAGCATGCAGAGCTCACAAAACTCTCCTTCAATGTTGGCGACAATGAAAAGTGACACAGCCACATGGAAAAATAGCTTGGCAGCTGCTTATAAAGTTAAACATACACTTACCATACAACCCAGAAACGCCTCTCCTAGGTATTTACTCAAGTGAATTTAAAACTTGTATCCACACTAACATTTTTATTCAAAGGTTTATGGTGGGTTTATTCATAATGACCAAAATCTGAAAATAACTCAGATGTTATTCAGTGGATTAATGGACAAATGAATTATGGTGTATGTAATCAGTAATAAAGGAGTGAACCATCAATACACATTTGTATATCAAGTATATCCAAGTGGAAGACTTGAAATACATTTTGGTAAGTCAGAAAAGCTAGACATAAATGGCTCAATATTATGTGATTCCACTGATAGGATATTCTGGAAAAGGCATAACTGTAGTGTGGGAAACAGATCAGTTGCTGTCAGCTATTGGGATGGGGAAGGGATCAACTACAATAGACTATGCAGGGAAGGTTTTAAGTACATATTATAGTCAGGAGGAGCTGGTTGATGAGTATGCAGAAACTCTGAAATATTTTTACTTTTTTTAGTAATATAAAGTAATTTAAAAGGATATTTGGAAACAAAAACAATAAGTCTTAACTCTATAAATAATGAGCAATGATAAAAGAAGTTTTAACTGACTGAATCACAGTATGGCAAATCCATAGGACGGGTAGATTAACTACTTGTAGTCATGTTCCACATAACAATGTTTCAGTAGATGGCAGACTACAAATATCATGGTTATCTCACAATATTATAATGGAGCTGAAAAAATCCTATCACCTAGACACATCGTAGCTACCACCATATTGTAGTGGAATGAACTACTCACATGCTTGTGGCAATGTTGGTGTAAATAAACCTACTGTGCTGCCAGTCATATAGAAATATGGCATATATCATCATTGGCAGTACATAATATTAATGATATTGATAATAAATGACTATGTCACTGGTTTATGTATTTACTGCACTTTCTATTGCTACGTCTGAATATACTTCTTCCATATATACATATGGAAGCTTACTTTATTTAAGACAGCATGCAATGATATCCCAGCAGCAACTTCATACATCTCATGTTTGCCTCATATCTTAGTTGTATCAAGAGGCCACATCTAGAGACTGACCTATGTTATTTAGGTTTGTACAAGTATACTCTACAATGTTTGCACAATAACAATCACCTAATGACACATATCTCAGACAATATCCCTGTTGCTAAGTGATGGGTGACTGTATATAGAGCATTAATTGCCAGTTTTCCCCACTGTATAATTAAATTTTTAATTGGTGCATTTTATTTATACAAAATAGTGGTTAGCTGCCAAGTTTTAAGAAATTAAGATGATTCGTAATCTATTTCAATGAAACAAAGAATAAAGTAACCATATTTTTGAAAAAATGAAATATAAAAGAACATGGGAGCTTGCCTAAATTATGAATTAAACTTTATCATAAGAATGTACATAATGAGGAAAGAAGCAGTATATATAGGATATGGTGCTATCTTTGGCTGAAGCTTTCCTCTGAGGGTCTTACAATGTATGGAGGATGACTGTATACACACACATGTGCACACATACAATTTTTAACTTTTTTTTCCTTACAACTTAGAAAAATGTCGGTAAGAAAGTTGGCATTGCTTTTTGGCCACTGGCATGTTACTGCCTGGCAATGCTGAGAAGCAGCAACATGGAGACAGCTTTCTGATTTCATCCTACACTTCTGAAATTAGAGCGCATCCCGTCTTGGGAAGCCAGATGGCCGCCTGTGAACTGCAGGATCACCAGGCATCGCTCATCATCGCTCCCCAGTAATGGCAAAGTGATTCGCTCCAGCAGGTGTCCTCAGATTTTTTTGTGGCAAAAAGCCAAGGAGCGCCTCCCCCGCCCTATGTTCTGTGGGGGAGCAGCGTTCAGGCCGCTTCCCTCCAGCTCCTAAGAGAATGGGTCCTTTTGCTAGCTTGGGACTCAGCCATTCCAACCTTAGCAGCTTCAGACCAAATTTTTCTTTCTTCTGAAGTTTCAGGGACAAGGAAAGTCCCATGCCAGCAGCAGCCTCCAGGCTCACCATATTCTTCTGAATTGTGATTGCCACACTGATTCATAAGGACAAGAGTCTCATCCATCTGCTTCAGTGTTTGTACTCCCAGCACCTACGACTGTGACCGGCATGTATCTCTTTAGACAGTACTTCATAGCACCCAGTTCATCAGTAGCCACAGAGCCTGGTCCCTGAATTTCCCTCCCTGTAGATACCAAAACCTAAAGATATTCACATCCCTAACATAAAATGATACGAACCTGTGCACATCCTGTGCTCATCCTCGTGTATACTTTGAAACACCTCTTATAAAACCTCATATGATGTAAAGGATATATCAATAGTTGTCATATTGTATTATTTAGGAAATAACGACAAGACAAAAATGTTCTGTACAGATTCAGTGCAGACACAGGTTATTTTTCCAAATACTTTCAATTTGTTGTTAGTTGAATCCACAGAGACAGAACCCATGGATACAAAGCTAATTTTAGTCGGGCACAGTGGCGCACGCCTGTAATCCCAGCAGCTAGGAAGGCTGAGACAAGGGGATCACGAGTTCAAAGCCAGCCTCAGCAATGGTGAGGCACTAAGCGATTCAGCGAGACCCTGTCTCTAAATGAAACACAAAATAGGGCTGGGGATGTGGCTTAGTGGTTGAGTACCCCTGAGTTCAATCCCTGGTACCAAAAAAAAAAAAAAAAAAAAAAAAGCCAACTCTAATTTGAATGGAGGATCTCATGAGCATCAGGCCCCAGCCCTCTTAGGTTTCAAGTGGGACAAATATAACAGCATCTTGCAAGGTACAGCACACTGAAGCTTAGCACATCCGTAGGCAAAGTCTAGTCCATGGTGCCCTGAGCCAGAACCTCTGGATTCAATGTCTAATTCTTTATTTGTGGTCTTTTCCTCAAATTCCCCAACCTGTTTTTTCTCTCACTCTGTTTTCTCATTCAGCCAGAGAGTGCTATCTGTGTGGTCAGGCCATAGTGAGCACAAATAAAAAAATGTGTAAGGATGCCCATTGTGAGCACTGAGGTGCTACACAGACACAGATGGAAGAAGTGACCATCACTTCTCCAGGGCAAGAAGCGTGCATGCCATCCGCACCCCAGCTTTCTCCACTGAGTGGTAGCCAGAGCCTGGTTTTCATATCCACCAGAGACCCTCTGGTGGTCTGGCCTCCCAGGAGGCTGATGCTTTTATTTGAAAGATCTGTGGGTGGCAGGATGGTTCAGCTTAACCTGCCTCTCCCTACTTCCCTAAGGTTGACACCTTCCCCAAACTGTCCTCAGCTCTCTGAAGCTGAAGGGAACAGAGAGGAAAGTAGACACTTAGAATTATCCTTTTTAATCTCCACCTGTTGGTTAAATCTCTGTGTGCCTCTTGGTCCATTGACTCAGCTCCTCTGTGCTTCAGCCCCCAAAGGTGATCTGAGATAATGTCACCAACAAACATTCCAGGGACTTTTGTGAAGTTCAACTCATCAAATATAAAGCATTTTACAGATGTCAAGGGCCTTAGGAGAGCTGCAGAAATCAAGCTGATGGCATTTATAGGACACTAATTTGAAATTTACTCTATAAGCACTTAATTTGTGCAATAAAAACACTAAATGTTTTCAGTCTGAAATCAAAATCTTATTTCTTCGTTTTCTAAATTTTTTTGCAGCAGTTGATTTGTAGGGTAGATGAGGCTACACTAGTTGAGCATTAATAAAAATGAGATCACATTTATTTGAAAACTCATAAGGAGCATTGGGGTCTTTACTTTTCATAAGTAAGCTAATATTATTTGGGCAGGATTGCTGCCTGAGATTCAGAGATGAATGAAAAACACTCATTGCATGTAAGGAATTGACCAAACAGTGGTGGAAACAGGCTGCCATGGAATGTGTGAATGTTTGTGTTCCCCCAGATTCATATATTGAAGCCCTAAACCTCACATGATGGTATTTAGAGGTGGGACCTTTGGGTAATTAGAAGAGGCCATGAGGGTGAGGTCCCCATGAAAGAATAGTGTCCTTATAAGGGTGACCAGAGCTTGCTCTCTCTCTGCCCTACCACATGAAGGTACATCTAAAAGGTGGTGGTTTATATTCCAGGAAGGGTCCCCTCACCAAGAACCCAACTGCACTGGCACCCTGACCTTGGACTTGCAGTTCTCCAGAACAGAACTGTGGGAAAATAAATGTTTGAGACCCCGGGTCTGCAGTATATTGTTATAGCAGCCTGAGCAGACCAGCATGCAGTTATGTAAAATTCAGCATATTAGGTCATCGTTGCTACACAATAGATACATCCAGGTACAGTGGAAAGCAGGGGAAGGAGCAACTTTCATGTCCAGAGGAGGTTACATGTGGCTTCATTGAGAAGGAAATATTTAAACTGAGTCTTGAGCTTATCTAATTACTGAGTGGTTACTATGCATATATTTATTAAATATCTACTATGCACTTGGCACTGTTCTAAGTGTTAAGATTTCAGCAGTAAACACAGAGATATAAACCCCCGTCCACATGTAGTTCACTTCTAGAGGATGTGAGTGAAGAAATAATACATTCCATTTTGCAAGGCATGACATGTCTCTGGTGACCTGGAGTGTCAGGGAGAGGAAGGGCCAGATTGAGATGGGCCTCATTTCAGGCCCTTGTGCTTGTTTTCTTGACTACAAATACACAAAGATTGAATTTTCTGGATGGCGATTAGGTTGATAACTGCAGTTATGGTTATGAGAATTCTTTTCATATTGAAATTCTTTGGGAATTTGTACTTGCAAATCTGAAACCCTCTGCCAACTCCTCGCTCTTCACCAAAACCCTTAATATAAATGTTACAGTTGTGGAGTGTATTAGGAGTGGAACCATCACTGTAGAGCAGAATAAAAAACACTGTGCACATTAGTCTATTTTAGGACCAAGTAAGTGGAGCTGAATGCATGTCATTTCATGCCTATTTCCCTACCAGACTGCAAGTATGAGTAGAGATTGTTTTTTAAGTTGATCATCAAATTTCAGGCATGAAGCCTGATGCCTGGAACATGCAATTAGCATGCAATATTAAGGAGTTTACTATTTCTGTTGTGATAATTCATCATTTCCATGTGGCTGCTTAATTTTGCTAATGTTAAATACAGTCATGCACTGCATAACAATGTTTCAGTTAACTATGGGCTGCATATACAATGGTGATCTCATAAGATTATAATGAAGCTGAAAAATTCATATTGTCTAATGGTTTCACTGTCCCTTTTTATGTTTAGATATGTTTAGATACAGAAATATGATATACACAAATTGTGTTACAATTACCTGCAGTATACAGTAGAGTAATATATAGTATGGCTGGTAGTAGAGGTATGAAGTAGGCTAGACCATCCATCTAGGTTTGCATAAGTACACCCTATAATGTTCACAGAACCATGAAAACACCTAGCAACTAATTTCTCTGAGTGTATCCCCATTGTTAAGTGATGCAAGACTGTATGTTATACACCAAACGAGTTCTATAAATCATTTTAGGCAACCACTCTACTTTCAAGAAAATTACATTAAAAACAAAATTTTCTGGTCCCTGCAGGATTTATTTATTTCACCCATGCCTTCTCTCCCCTGCTTACATACAAATCTGTACTTTGAAACTACAGAGCTCCAAGTCGGAGGATTTGTGCTAACAACCAAGATTTTAGAATCCAATAAAAAAGAGATGAAACAGAATGATAAATAATAGAAACTACACAATTGTACAAACTAAAGCATATATTTAAAAAAGAAGTTTGTATTACATATCTGCAACAGATGTCCAGGCAGCCCAGCACTGGCCTTTCCAGACCAACCATGGAAAAATGACCAAATCACTGCCAAGCATTTTTTCCCATGTTTTAATGAATCTAGAGGGTGACACAGTGAATAACCACAGCAATGCCCATAAGTATTCTGCCTCTTCCTTCCCATCGTTGTTTCCTTGCTCAGCAACCCCAAAGTTCCCCCACCTCTTCTCCCAGGCTTCCCCTACCTCCTCTTCACTCACCAGCACCTTCTACTGACAACTTTCTTACCTGCTTTATTCCTTTTTTGCTTTCCTACAGATATTTTTTTCTTTCTTTCTAAAGACACCCTCACCTTCACATTTTCAAATTTGTCATTATTTCTCTGTTGCTCTGATTAATACAACCAAAATCCAGAGACCAGATTGCAAGGCTCAGGTCCACCTTGGCAGATGCAGAGGGAGCTGGACTTCGAGGTCCAAACAGGAATCTCTCCACTGTGGAGAAGATAAGCACTTACGTAAAACTTTTTCCTTTATCCCTATCACTTGTGCAGAGTTGTTTAACATATTCAAACTGTTCCACCATCTATAGCAAAACAAAAGTAAACTCCAGAAATGCATTCTAAAAACATTGTCACTCTTTCAAAGATGCTCCTCACGTGGATGTGAGGGATAACTGGAATGGGATCCAGAAACCAAATACTGGTGCAAGAGCAAATGAACAGAGTCAGAGGTATTCTGGACCTAGAATCAGAAGCCAGGAAAAGAAAATAGGTGATTAAAACACAAGGCCCTAAGACAAGTGTGGTGGCACATGCCTGTAAACTCAGTGGTCCTGGAGGCTGAGACAGGAGGATAGCAAGTTCAAAGCCAGCCTCAGTAACTTAGCAAGGTTCTAAGCAACTTAGCGAGACTTTCTCTCAAAATTCAAAATCAAAAGGGCTGGAGATATGGCTCAGTGATTGAGTGCCCCAGGTTCAACCCCTGGTATAAAATAAAATGTAAAAATAACAAGGCCCCTAGGGCAGGGATACTCCACTTTGAATTCTGAACCCAGAACCTAACAACTGTGAGACTTTAGGCATGTCATCAAATGGTTCTGATATTCTGTTTCCTTACTCTGTGAAAAAGAAAGTGGTTAGCAATGAGTTAGATGCTCAGTATTCCTTAAAGGTTAATGTGTGTTAGTTATTATAATGATTATGTGTATTATTACTGTTAGACCTCAATCCCAGGCCTATTTCTTTCTAAAGCATCAGATGTTTTTTTAATGGATTTACCTCATAGACTATTTTTTTGAGACTCTAAATTTTTTTATAAAATTTCTTATTTTCCCCCACTGATTTATATTTAGATTATGCTGCAATGTGTTTATGGAGTTTTCAATAAGCCTTAAAACACTTAAGAGAATTTCAAGTTGCCATCTGATAGAATATCGTAGATATGGTCCCTTTCATAGGGACATACACACATATAAGTATTTATAATATAGTTAGCCCTCTGTATGTATGGGTTCTATATCCATAGACTTAACCAACCCCAGATGAAAAATATTCTTTAAAAGATTATATATGTGAATCCGTGTGTTTGTATATATATATGAGTGTGTGTGTGTGTGTGTATACATAACACACTGTGTTAGTTGTCACTTTACCCAAATATCCAACAAGAACAACTTAGAGAGGAAAAGTTTATTTTGGTTCATGGCTTCAGAGATTTAGTCTATGGTTGGCCAAGTTCATTACTCTGGGCCCAAGATGAGGCAAAACATTATGGCAGAAGAGCATGGCAAAAGGGCAATGATCATCTCATGGTGGCCAGAAAGCAGAGATACAGAGAAGGGACAGAGACCAAGGGGAAGAGGAACCCTTCCAGGCTGCATCCCCCATGCCCCATCTCCTGCAACCATGCCCATCTGCCTGGAGTTACCACCGTCAGTCCATTTAAACTAAGATAAACTGAATAGGTTACAACTTTTAAAATCCAATCATTTTGCCTCCAAACATTCCTGCATGAACATTGGAGCTTTGGGGGGACACCTCATATTCAAGCCATAATCTATATAATCTCTCATGAACATATACATTTTTGTCATTATATGTTGAAAAATACTGTACAACAAATATTTTTATAGAATATGCATTGTATTAAATATTATAAATAATGTAGAGATGGTTTAAAGTATATAGGAGAATATGCATAGTCTATATACAAATATTGTGCCATTTATATAAGGGAATTGATTATCTTTGGATTTTGATATCTACAGGGGATCCTGGACCAATCCCTCACAGATAATGAGATACAACAGTATACACGTAGATGTATTTCTGTGGAAGTACGTGCAGGTATGTATTTTTTGAACCTCAACTTGCAGTATTATTTTAAGTGGCCAATTTCCAGCCAGTTTTCTGATATTTTCAGCAGGACAGGCAGAATTGGCTATGGACTTTCCAAGAGTGTGTTGAAGGTCTTCATATACATTTTCCCATTTACCAAACCCTAGTGAAATAATAAATTGTATTCCAGGCAGCCTGGGGTAAGCCTTATGAAATTGTTATGATTTTTTTCTGAGATAGAGTGGAAATTCCATGGTAATCTTCATGGAACGTTAATAAGAGCGAAAAGAAGACTTAATTAAAGTGTTCTTTGTGGCTTTTCCCCCCCTCCAACAGCAGCCATCTGCAGACACTTCCCCAAGGCGTCTTATCGCTATCGTGCAGGCACGGTGGAATCTTTATCATGTGTGGCAGGGGCTAAGGAGCAGAGAAACATAAAAATAATGGCGGAACACTTATTTTTAAAAAGCACAACACTGCTCCTCTTTCGGGCACCTAACTCCAGATGGAGTTCCCTCTGTGCATAAATGTGAGATGTTATTTTTACAGTATAGCACCTTCTTAAGGGTTCTGAGAATCCTGGCCATTGTCTTGTAAAGTGTAGTTCCCTTTCTAGTTCCCTTTCATACATTTTGATAATTAGGAGAAGGCATGGTGTAAAA
Source organism: Geosciurus inauris (assembly GCA_004024805.1). Classification (NCBI taxonomy): domain Eukaryota; kingdom Metazoa; phylum Chordata; class Mammalia; order Rodentia; family Sciuridae; genus Geosciurus; species Geosciurus inauris. Next base: position 139,423 of record PVHX01002335.1, read on the forward strand.
TAGCACAATTGTGTTTTAAAAATTCAAATGGGGACTCAAGGATCTAGGAGAGTTTAATTGCTTTATCTAGCTACTTACCTATTGACAGCAACCAGTACAAAAGCTTTGCAACTTGAATGTTTAATGTTAAGAAATTTAGTTTTTACAGAATTAGAGTACATCATGTAAAGGAATGCTCACCATGCAATTTTGAACAGTGAAGAATGTATATTACAGTGAAGAATTTTGGAGAAGAATGTATGTTACCATGGAAATAGGTCTATGACACATTAAGGAAAAAGTAAAACCCAGTACAAAGCTGCATAGACAACATGATCTTATTTTGCGTAAAATAAAAATCAAAAGAAGTTATGCTGTAATGATCATATTATAGGTAATTTTGACCTTCTTCTTACCTGCACATTCTATATTGCCTATAAGGAGTAGGTATTAGTTTTATAATTTTAAAAAAGATCTTTAAAATGTAAGGTATGGCCCTGTTTTTGGAGAGTATGGATTAAACATGTTCCACCTCTCTCTCCAACTGAATGTACCCATAAAGTACATAGGGTACAGAGAAGCTATCTGAGGACTCAAACACATGGATGGTAGCAGGTAGACTGGGGAAAGAGACCAGATTTTGAGTCCCAGAAAACCAGTGGTTGCTTTATCATTTTTCCTCAGTATCAATAACCTGGACTAAAAGGCAGCTTGAAGCCCAGAAATGTACACGAGATGTAGGCAGAACAAGCATCAGGAAACCGCCTTTTCCTTTCTCTCCCACAGCAACACTCACCCAATACTCTGATGGCCCTGGCAGTGCACAGCTTCAGCAATGGCAGCAGGTGGGCACCTAAACTCAGGGGAAGGAGAACACTTCTCTCTGTTCAAAGGAACTGTGGTCCCAAGAGTTGCTGTGCATACATATTGCCATGTATTTTTCTTGTTCGGCAACTTGGTTTTGGACATAGGCACAGTTATAGAAAGTTCACAGAATACTGGGTTGACTAATGTTCCATATTTCTGGCCAAAGAACTGAGAAGAGAGGCCCTAATAACAAGAATGTGTCAGAATGACAGAGAGGAAAGAGATCAAGAGAGTGATCTCAATAAAGTTGCGTATGAATTCTGGAGTACCACTTTTACCTGTGCATGTGTGAATCTGACCCTAATAAACATATCACAGGCTTTGGGAACTGAGCTACAGGGTCCCAGACTGGCCATTGGAACTGGTCTGAGAGACCCTAAAAATGCTTTGAAAATAGAAATATGTTGAAATCAGAACCAAGAGAATAATACACAATTTGTGGCCTAAATCTGATCTGGATGATTGCTTGTCAAAACAACAACAACTACAAATCCACATTCCCATTAGAATTGAAATAAGACATAGGAATTCGTGATATAGAATTCACGATAGAACGCCTAGGATAGAATCTGAAATTCATCAGTATAAAAAGTGTTAGGTCGGGTCAGGGTCCAAAATGTTCAATTAGTAGAACCGGTCAGCAGCTGCAAAGCAGAGCTGCAAGTCAGATGCTGACGCCACCAGTAGACACACCTCCTGTCAATCAGTGGGTGTTCCTGACCTATCCAGGAAGGACTCTGGCCTTCCCTTCCTGCCCCCAAGCCCTCCCCTTCCTGACCGGCCCCTTTCGAATTCTCTGTGCACGGAAGCCCCAGCACCATTTCTCCCCGACACACTCTGATGGACGGGAGGATTCAGCCCGAGAGCGGAGAGCGTATATTCCAATAAAGCCTTGCCGAGTGGCTTTAATTCATCTCCTCCTGGTCGTCTAGTCTTTACAAAAAGAATCAGGTACATTAGTCAACATTTTGTCACTGTGACCAAAATATCCAACAAGAACTTGGAGGAAGAAACGTTCATTTTTGGTTCATAGTTTCAGAGTTGCCCTGTGCTTTGCTCTGGGCCCAAGTTGAAACAGAATATCATGGCAGAAAGACATGGTGGAAGAGCACCACTCCATTCATGGCAGACAGGAAGTAAGGAGAGGAAGGAGGAAGGGCTGCCGGGAAGATGCTCCCTTCTAAGTCTCACCCCAGAGACCCGCCTCCTCCAGCCATGCCCCACCTACCTACAGTTACCACCCAGTCAATACATTCAAATGATTAATCTATCAAATAGATTAATCCACTGATGAGGTCACAGATCTCATCTGATGGACTGATTAGGTTATAGCTCTCATAATCTAGTGATTTCTTCTCCAAATATTCCTGCATTAACACAGGAGCTTTTGGGGGCTGCCTCATATCTAAACCATAACACCAAGTAAATTTTAACTCACAATGGAAAAGACAATTAACAGATAACAATCCTGATGTCCCAAAGATATTAGAATCATCAAAGACTTAAAGCAGGTATACTATGCTCCCAAAGTTATATGTCCTAAACAGCAAATTATAGGTGTAGAATGTCAGAATAACAAAAGAAAAAAACCACCCAAATACATACTGTTTTTAAGAAACCCTCTTTATGTAGGTTAAAAGTAAAAAGATAGAAAAAGATACACTATGTCTGCATAAATCAAATAAAGAGGGAGTGATTACATTAATATCAGACAGTGTATTGCAAAACAAATCCCTAGGACTAAAAAGTTTTTTTAAAAAAATGAATTCACCATAAACTCATAATAATCCTAAATGTAAATGTACCTAAAAATAAACCCCAAGATGTATGGAGCAAAAGCTGACGGACTGGAAATGAGAAATGAATAACTCTGTAGTTATGACTGGAGAATTTAATATTCCTGCTTCTGTTATCAATCATTTTTAGATATGATGGTAAAGAAATCTATAGGAAAAAAAATAATCAATATATTGGATTTTATAAAAAGCAAAACACTTTGCTGTGTTTAAGACAGTGTCAAAAATATGAAAAGACAGCCTACACAATAGGAGAAAATATTTCCAAACCACGTATCCAATAAACGGTTCATATTTAGAGTAGTGTATTTAAGAAGCAAAAACTCTAAGAACTCAACAGAAGGGAAAAAAACCACTCAATTTAAAACATACTAGGTGTGGGGATATAGCTCAGTGGGAGAACATCTGCCTAGAATGCATCAGGCCCTGAGTTCAATCCCCAGTGCCTATAAAATAAAAAATAAAATAAAATAAAGTATGAGAAAAAGACTTAAATAAACTTTTGCCAGGGAGGTGTGCACAAGCCCATTGAAGAGAACATCAGGTTGCCATGTGCCCTAGATGGTGAACGTGGAACTATAGGGTTTGTTTGCCCAGTTGGATTCTGGTTTTACTTTGGTTCATCTCATCTTTCTATGCTCCTGTTTCTTCTTATGTAATGGAAATGTTCACTCTTTGCCTTTATATATTTGATACATGTAACTTGCTTTTGATTTTTATAGGGGCTCAGGCTGAGAGTTTGCTTTCACTTTCAGAGGAGGGTTGGCACTTGTACTTTTTGGAAATCTTGGAACTGTTGAGACTATGGGGACTCTTGGAAATGGACTAAATGTATTTATCATTGTGAGATAAACATGAGCTTTGAGGGCCTGGGATGAAATATTATGGTTTAAATATGAGGTGCCCCCCCAAATTTCATGTGTGAGACAATGCAAGAAAGTTTAGAGGTGAAATGATTGAGAGTCTTAACCTAATCAGTATATTAATCCACTGATAGGGATTAACTGGCCTGTAACTGTGAGTAGGGTTTGGCTAGAGGAGGTGGGTCACTGACAATGTGCCTTTGAGGTACATATTTTGTCTATGGTGAGGGAAATGTCTCTCTGCTTCCTGGGCCCATGTCCTGAGCCACTTTCCTCCACCAGACTATTTCACCATGATGTGCTGCCTCACCTGAGACCCAGAGCAATAAAACCAGCCATCTATTGACTGAGACCTCTAAAACCATGAGCCCCAAAATAAATGTTTCCACCTCTAATTTTTCTTTTTGGTCTTTTGGTCACAGCAGGGGAAAAGCTGACTAAAACAAGGATTTAAGGATGATAAATATATGCAAAGATGCTCAGCAATATTGGTCATAAGGATAATGGAAATGTAATTGTTATCACTACACACCTATTAGAATGACTGAAATCTGAAAAACAAAAGCTGGATACATCAAGTGCTATTGAGGATGTGGAAAAATCTGAATTCACACATTCCTATTGGAAATGCAAAATGGCACAGACCCTCTGGAAAAATCATTTGGCAGTTTCTTATAAAGCCACAAATACACTTACTTATGACCCACTAATTCCACCTACAGATACCCAAAAACCTATAGGTGAATGTTTATAGCAGCTCTTTCCTTACTTGCATTACTTGGAAACAATATGAATGTCTTTCAAAAGAACAAGCTATTGATAAATGGAACAACTTAAATAAATGTTGCATTTTGGTGAGGGAAAAAGACAGTCTCAAAGGATTACTTACTGTTTGGTTCTATTTATATGACATCTCAGAAAAAATGAAACTATGGTGATGGAAAATAAAGCAGTTTTTGAGGGATGATTAAACCATTCTGCACTCTGATTGTGATGATGGTGGCTATACCAATCTATACATGTGTTAAAACTCTTAGAACTAACTCTTCACCCAGTTTTAAAAAAATTACTGTAAGGTACTTCAAAAATTCTTATAGATTACATCTTTAAACTTATTAAAATCATACCTTCAGATTTATAGAGTCTATACATCACACATTTATAGAACTATTTAGGTCTATAAAAAAATTTGTAGCAGTTCTTTTATTTCATCAATCTGCCCTTAGCATGAAACACTGGTTAATTCATATTTTTCTGATCAATAATCAGAGATTCTTACTTTTCATTTTTTGTTTTCTTGCTAAAATATTCCATGTGATTTTTTTCTTATTAAATAGTTAGATATAGGTAAAAATCTAATTCTTGATAGTATGTTTACTAAAGCAGCAGAAATATAAAAATAAAGGTCAAGGGACAGCATGTGCTGGAAACTAAAATCTGAAACATAGCTATCTCAAAGGAGGCAGACACAAAACATCCTCCACAACTTTGGCAAATCAAGTTTTTCAGAGAAAGGAAGCAACCTATTAAATTGTTTCAGGATTATAGTCATGTGTAGCAACAAGCCATTCCCCTGTGTATCAAGTGGCTATGTCTATGTGAAGGGCATCCCGAGCAGAGAGAGGCTTCAGTTAAGAGGGAGCAATTCTGCTTGAGGAGTTGAAGGTGGCCAGTGGCTGAAGCAAGGAGCTCCAGAGGCAAGGAGGCTCCCCCGGGGTGTTGGACAGGAGGTGCGCCTGGGGCAGATAATACAAAGCCCAGCAGACTCAGTTAATGATTCTGATTTTATCCAGAAATTTTTGATGGCTTTTTTAAATAAAATGATAAGATTGGGGGAAGGAGTCTTACAATATTTTTCTGGTAAAATATTCATAACAAAATTTACCAGTTTAGTGTCATTAAGTACATTCACATTGTTATGTAACTATGACCACTATCTTCAGAATGTTTTTCCATTTTCCCACAATGAAACTCCTTACCTACTAAGCAGTAAGTCTCCATTCTCCTCCCCTTCATTCCCTAGCAGGTACTATGCTACTTTCTGCATGAATTTACTCCTCAGGGGACTTCATATGAGTGGAACTGTACAGTATTTTCCTTCTGCAACTGGCTTATTTCACTTAGTGTCAGGGGCTGTGAATGACGTATGGGTTTGTTTGAGCCATGTCAAGGCAGTGGCGTTGCTCTGCTGAGAACTTTTGATGAAATCCCACTCATTCCAGACCACTCAGTTTATGTTGACACCCCGCCCTTTGTCTCAGACAGTCCTAGGTTCAAATGTAGCAGCCTGGAAGTAGAGGAGGTGCGTGTAAACTACTAAGTCCCAACCAACTTGTTTTTTCCATCTTCATCCTGTTTTCCTCGGGTAGTTCTTCACACTGAATCCCATTGGTGTTCTACCCATTTAAATAAAGCATGAGGGCACCATTTTGTTGTTAGACCCAGCCTCCATCAGAGCTGGATCATCCCACTGTTCCCTGCTTTCCACTGACTCACCGCCTTAGTTGGGGAAACTGAATAAACGTCACACAAGTGGTGGATAACTTAACATAATGTCTCCAAGTTTCATCTATGTTGTCCATATCGACACATTTTATATACATCACATTTTGTTTATCAATTCGTACGTTAATAGACACTTGTATTGCTTCCAGTTTTTTGCTACTATGAACATGGATATGCAAATATTTGTTTTGAGTCCCTGCTTTTGATTCCTTTGGACATGTACTCAGGAGTGGCTTGCTGAATGATATAGTGATGTATGTTGTTCCTGGAAGCTGGGTGACCATGCAGTCCACAGTTGCTGCCTGGGTTATGCCACATATAGAGTCCTTTTCTTAGAATGATTACAATCTAGTTAGAAAGATTTTTTTAAAAAATACTTTACAAAAGCCACGATATGAGTGAAAGGGAAGTAACTTTTTTTTGGAGGCTCTACAAATAGGTTCCACCTAGACTTCCCTTTGTCAAGAGGGGGTAGAGCTGCCCTGTCCACAGCTCCTCCTGCCTCAGATGCCTGCCTCTGAACACATGCCACAAAACATTTCTCAAAAAAAAAAAGACCCAACCACAAAGAAAAATAATTCCCAGAAGTGCACTAGGTTACCAGAGTCACCGATAACATGGGCTGGGTTGCCATAGTTGTTCAATTGCATGTTTTCATTCCTTATTTGAATGTGTGAGAATGTTGCCTTTGTGCTGCAGGAAGGATGGAGAAAGAAGATGCAGCACCACAGAGAAGTTCTCTGAAGATCTTAAACCACACCTTCAAGTCTGGAAAGTACTAGTAGAGTACAGCTGAGTGAGCATTCCTGCCCCTTTTCTATCGCATCGCCTCCCTCACACTGAGGCAGGGGAGTAGGCAAAAGGTGTGGTAGCTCGACCCTCTCCCCAGACAGATGCAGTGGGACAGAGTTGGGAGTTGGGGGTAAACTTCAGCTTTGTGTGAAGATGGAAGTTTAGTGATTGTGATGGTTAATTTTACGTGTCAGCTTGGCTAGGGTGTGGGACCTTGATCAGACACTAGTTGAATGTGGCTGGGAAGGTACTTTTATTTAGATGACATTAACATTAAAATCAGTGGATTTTAAGTAAAGCAGAGTGTCCTTCATAATCCAGTGGGCTGCATCTGATCAGCTAAAAGGCTTAAGAGAAGATTGAAGTCTCCTGGGAAGGAGGGAATTTTGCTTCCAGACTGTCAGGAATCTCGGTCTTCAGCTCAAATGATCTACTCTGAAGATTTTGTACTTGACAGCCTACACAACTGTGTGAGCCAATCATTTAAAATCTCTCTCTCTCTTCCTCTCTCTCTCTCTCTCTTTCTCTCTCTCTCTCTCTCTCTCTCTCACACACACACACACACACACACAGATACAGATAGACAGATGATAAAGATATAAAGATCTCCTCCTATCAGTTCTGTTGCTCTGTGGAGTCCTAACTCTTAACAATTATTATGTTACCTGTGTATTAGTTATAGAACTGACACTTCCATGACAAGCAGTGACCAGAGGATATTTTTAATTAGCTAAGAACATGTGGGTAAGCTGTGGGGTATGCTTGAGATTTCACCCAAGATGTAGAGAAGAATCCATACCATGGAGCAGATTTGAATGGAGAGGGAAATTGATTATTTTTTTTCTGAATCCCAATAGTTTCATACACCAGAAGTACAAAGTAAAATATAATGAAATGGACTATTTACAGGAGGACAGGAGGCAGGAACCCAATAATTCAAAAGGATACAATAGTCTATTTATGAGGATATGGGGGTTTTTGTTCGTTTGTTTGGTACTGGGGATTAACTCAGGGGCACTTAGCCACTAAGCCATATTTTATTTAGAAATAGCGTCTCACTGAGTTGCTTAGCACCTCGCTAAGTTGCTGAGGCTGGCTTGGAACTCATGATCATCACAGACATGCCCAGCTCAATGGAGGTTTTAACTTCAAAGCATGTTAATGGAGGAAACATCAGGAAGAATGTTTGAGTGTGTCTGATGGATTCAGTGTGAGCCCTGTGGTAAAAGAAGTTGAGGAGGGAGGGAAGTGATAATATCAAAGAAGTAAATTGGGAAACCAAAGGCCACCTTGATATGGGGTGAGAAGGTGAGTAGAGAGAGAGCAACCAAGAGTCAACATCCAACTGACCAACTGCAGGGAGCTCAAAACGAAAGGGATTTGGGGAGAGGACACAAGAAGGCATTGCAATGGTGAAGGCACAAATTGGTGAGGACTCAGAGAGGAGGACTCCAAAGCTTACAAGGCTGGAGATTTTTTAATTGTGATGTAGAGGGTCATCTAAAAAACAAAAAATTCATGCAAATAAAAAATTAAGTAAAAATGTGAACCTTTACTTTAAGTAAAAACACATTATACATTTTTAAACAGTTGATTATTACTACCTGTACCACAAGTTTTTCAATGCCATGCTTTTTTTAGGATGAACTTTCTGATACATCTTATAATACTTTTTCTGTTTTGTGTATATTTTCTGTATTTCTATATTTTGCTACATTTTCAGCTGCACACTCTTGTACCAACTCTTAACAGGACAAGAATTTTGTACTAATATCATTTTTATTGATAAAATAGATAATTGTCTTGTCTTAGATTTGTGGCTCAGTGGTAAAGTACTTGCCTAGCATGAGTGAGGCACTGGGTTCCATCCTCAGCACCACATAAAAATAAATAAACAAAGTAAAGGCATTGTGTCCATCTATAACTGAAAAAATATTTTAAAAAAAGAAAGATAACTGTCTTGTCAGTGGCATGGTTGATCAAAATTTATTTATCTACTAATAGTTTGGAAATATTTCCTTCAAGGTCATCCCTCATGACTGTTCTGTGTAATATCAAGTTCAGTCAGTCTTGGAATATCACCCAGAGATGCTCCCTAGTTCCTGGAAAATTCAGGAATTCTGATACAAAATATAAAAATTCTTCTTTACTCAGTTCCTATCAAGAACTTTTTAAAAAATATAATTGCTTGCATTAGATTTTAAGCATAACCTGACAAGCAAGAAAATCTGGTTTGAGCAGATACACTGGGACTCTAAGACTTTCCCACCAACCAGCTTTCAGTGTTGTGTATGACAAACCATGCTGCTTCTCCAATATTCACATACTGCCAATGCCAGGTGCCATGGGACAAATTTACAACAATGTAGAATATTGGGCCCTGCATCTTTGTGTCAGGAGATCAGGTGAGTCAGCAGCTTACAATAACTTACCTATAATTAAAAATAAATGCAAACTCTTGTACATTGATCTGACTAAATTCAAATGATTGCATTTCCAACACATCCTCCCCCTTAGATGAATCCTAGAACTGTCTCTGTTCACTCCTCCATCATCTGACAGGAAGAAGCAGAAGGGAGGAGATCAGTATCTTGCAAATACTGCAATATTGTATAAGCATGTGATCATATCACCCAGCCTTTTTCCAGGGCCTGGGAAAGAGTGTGCACAATAAAGGGCCCTGAGGCTCAGGCTCCATTAGTTTCATTGTAAATCTGTGTCTGATTTGGATAGAACCTGGAGGTGCAACCATACTTAAGAAATAAGAGACAGAAAGATTGCCTCAATTAAATTCCAATTTAGGATAATTGTTTCTTCCATGTAGGTTGACAAAGCAGATTTTCCTTTTCCTTTTATTTACATATCAACCATTCAATGGCTCTTTGCTAGACACTGAAGTTATACGAGTAAGCGTGACTCTTTGTTCCCTTTAAGATGAGTCACATAAAACGAATACACTAGACTATGTTCAATGGTGGGAATCCCAGAGAGCGAGCTAGCAATGGGCTGAACTCAGCAAAGGGCTGGTGGTGCTGTGGGGTTCCAGGAAATCTTCCTAAGGCTGGTGCTCCATTTGAGGATTGAAGAGGCCATTTAAGTTTCTAGGTGGACAAAAAGAGTACACACTCTGCTGGCAAGGAGCAGGGAGAAAATGAACAAAGACAGGATGCAGCAAAGTGGGTTCAGGGGAGAGCAATCAGTGTGCAAAGCCAGAGCGTAGTGCAGAAGAAACAGCATGACTCCATGGGCCAGTGGGAGGACAGCTGGACCAATGAGCCCACAGGCAAGAGATCAAGGAAGATGAACAGGTCGTCTGGACTGAGGAAGTGGCAGCGATGGTGTAGTAAATTCAGTATCAGAATCATTGACTGCAGATCATTGACAGCATTTTGAATTTGTGGAAGAGATAGGAGTTTGAATATGAAGGTTCAGACTTTCTATAACTATTACTGTAACAAAGGTCATTTTATTAAATTCTTAAGTACAAACGAAAAACAATATAATGATAAACCCTGATCTTCCCATAGCCCAGCTTCAATAATGAATATTAATTCATAAAACTTATTATAAAACTTCAATCATTATAAAAGTATAGTCATGATGTATGAATTGACACTCATCTGGTGATATCTCAGATAATTGATATTATGGTTTAGATGTGAGGTGACTCCCTAAAGCTCATAAGTGAGACAATGCCAAAAAGTTTAGAGGTGAAATTATTGAGTTATGAGAGCCTTAACCCAATCAGTGCATTAGTCTGTTGATAGGGACTAAGCTCGTGGTGACTATAGGCAGACAGGGTGTGGCTGGAGGAGGTGGATGAATAGGGGTGTGCCCTTGGGGTTTTGTTTTGACCATGATGAGGGGATCTTTCCCTCTCTGCTTCCTGGGGCCATGTCCTGAGTCTCTTCCCTACACCACACTCTTCTGCCTTGATTTTCTGCCTTATCTCAGGCCCTGAGGAATGAAATCAGTCTTCTATGGACTGAAACCATGAGCCCTAAAATAAACTTTTTCACCTCTAATTGTTCTTGTAAGGTCTTTTGGTGATAAGGGTGAAAACGCTGACTTAAAAAATTGAGAAGGAAAAATATATGATAAACAGCATGAGACAATTAGTCAACTATGTGGGGAACTAAATTAGATTCCTATCTCACACTACATTTAAGAGACATGCTGGGAAAAAAGTTTCTAGTGCTGTTAAAAATTAAATAAAATATACCTGAATAATTATCTAATTTTAAGGTTGAAAAGATTTCCAAGTGTAAACTTTTTTGGGGGGCGGTGGTGGTAGGGATTGAACCCAGGGGCACTTTACCACTGAGCCACATCCTCAGCCCTTTTTATTTTTTTATTTAGAGACAGGGTCTCACTAAGTTGCTTAGGGTCTTACAAAATTGCTGAGGCTGGCTTTGAATTTGCAATCCTCCTGCCTCACCCTCCCAAGATTACAGGCATAAACCACAGCATGCCTAAGTGTAAATGTAATGAGAAAACAACCATAAAGGAAAAACTACATGGTATTAACTTAATTTCTGTAAGATCTTCTATAAGTCAATGATGATGAAAAACAAATCAAGAAAGTAGCAAACTATTTAAAAAGACCCCTTTGTATTACAGTTTATTTCTTTCTATTATGAAGTTACTTGTATATTAACAAAAGATAAAAGCCAATAGAAAAATTCTTATCAAAGAATGTAAACAGACAATCTACAACAGAAACCATTTAAATCACTTAACACTGGGAAAAAAAAAGTCAGTCTTGCTAATGAAACATCATAATAAAGCTGCATATCCATTCTTGCTTATCAAATTGGCAAAAAAAATCTTTTTAGAGAGTATGCTTAGCATTGGGGGAGAACTAAACACCAGCAGCCTTATTACCAATCATGAGAATATAAACTGCTACCATCTTCCTGGAAGGCAATTTGATCAGTAATTTCTACCAAGAAGTTTATAGATACTCAGACATTGACTTATTAATCTCACACTTAATAATTATCTGAAGAAAATAATCAAAGCTATATATAATGATATAACAGTGTTCAACATAGTATTAATTTTAACAGTGAAACATTGGCCATATTGGAAATATTCAATGGGTAAAAGTTGAAATTTACTGTCAATTGTGGCAAACCCATGCATGGAATTTGACCCAGTTATTTTAAAATCACATTTTCAAATTTATTAATGACATAGGGCATTGCTGATAATGTGTCAGATATTGTGAAAAGGTTGTAACCCAATTTCAATTTGAAAGTGATGTATGTGTATATACTTGTAGTTGTAGCTGTGCACATGAGCCCATTTGTACATAGTAGAAAGACTGGCATTAAATACTAAATTATTAATCCAGGTTATCTTTTAGAGCTAAGAATCTGGGAACCTATTGTTGTTCCATATCCCTTTCTGTATTTTCCTCCATAAACATGCATTATGCTTACAAAAAGAACATTATTTTGTTTGTGGAAGTTCATTTGTTTGTATTCTGCTTCTAAAGGGAGTCCAGTATTGAAAAAGGAATAGATTCATTATTTCACAGACATGAAGAGCAACATCAAAATCGATAATGTGAGTATTTGTTTGCCTGGGGGCAAACTTTCCAAATCAAGAGCTGCACAAATGAACAAAGAAGAGCAGATTTGGAGCTTGGCAGTGAGTGTACTTGATTTCACATAGTATTAAGACATTTATAGGTATCTTCATAATTTGACCTCAGTGCCTAGCCTCATGAAACAATCTATTTTTCTGTTTTTTGGTTTATGTCTGGCCATGTGTGTTCATTGAAAGATGACTCTCTCTCTCCTTAAGGAAGAAGAAATCCACTGGACTGGGTACTTTACAAATATTTTCCTAGCCTGGGGTTATCACTTCCAGAAATAAGATTACTTCTTTCTGAGGGCATGTTTTCCAGTTTTAAATAATTCTGCTGGCAAGGTCTTTCATGTTCAGACAACATCTGACTGCCTGAAAATTCCTCTCCTGGGTATTAGCACTACCATTTCAATCTCAGAGGTCATTTCTGTCCATCCCCAGCTTCTTTTTCTCAGTGTTGGAGATCGTTAGCTCCTTGAACTTTTCCACACACACAGTGTAGCTTCCAGAACAGTCTCCCTTACAGGCACAGACATCTTGCCTGTATCCATTGTCTTGAAATGTGGTACCAGGTGTATACACATGTGGTTGGAGAGGAGCAGCATGCAGGGTGGCTGTTCTCTCCCTGGATGGAAAGTGGTGCAGGCCATGGTTGTGACAGCCATCCTAGCAGCTGTGCCACACTCTGGCACATGCATCCAATTTGGAGGAACCAAACAAAAACACATAAAAAGTATTCTCAGGGGCTTTTCATGTAAGGTGTTCATATTAGTCTGCTGATGCTGCTGTAACAAAACATCACAGACTGGGTAGCTGAAGCAGCAGATGTTCATTTTCTCACAGTTATGGAGACTAGAGGTCCATGATTAGGTGAGATTATTCTTCCCTTCCTGGCCTGCAGGTGGTGAACTTCTCACTGCATCCTCACACAACCTTTCCTTCCTATGTACTGAGAGAGGATTTTGGTTCTATCAGGTGTCCTTATGAGACCAATTATCCTACTTGTACACACAATATACACACACATACATTTACACACACACATTAAGGACTGGATTGTTTCCCCTGAAATGCATTAGTTGATGCCCTAACCCCCAGAACCTCAGAATGCAGCAGTACTTGGAGATAGGACCTTTAACAAGGTCATTAAATTAAAATAAGGTGAGGAGGATGGGCCCTAATCCAATCTATTGTTGTCTCCATAAGAAAAGGGGATTAGGACACAAGAGAGACACCAGGGGTATATACACGAGGGAAATGCATGTGAGGACACAGAGAGAAGGCAGTCATCTACCAGCCAGGAAGAGAGGCCTCAGGAGAAAACAATCCTGCTAATACCTTCCTCTTGGACTTCCAGCCTCCAGAACCATGAGAAAATAAATTTATGTTGTTTAAGCTTCCCAGCCTGTGGTCTTTTGTTATAGCACACCAAGCAGACCGACATCATATATAAACTCAAGGCATGGCACCTTGTGGCCTGCTTCGAGGAGGAAACCAAAGGCCACTGATACTCAAGGGAGCAGCCTATCCCTTCCTCTCCGCCCCACCCCAGCCCTTGCTCACATGAGCTTGGGAAGCTGGAAGGAGAAGTGACTGGTATGAACCGACTCTATGTGACTATGAGAGCCCTGGCCTCAATCTCTACCTGGGGCAGGGGAGAACTGGGATTTGGGGAGCACATAAAAAGGACATTTTACAAATGTCTTAAGAAGCTGAGACTAAGAAATTTCAAGTGTGAGAAAAGTTATGCAATTTGTGCTAAGATATCCTAAGCATCTCTGCAACCCAGGGGAGAAAGGATTTTGAAAGTAGTTTGGAACATTTCATAGAAGGAAAAATCATGCCTACCCTTCAGTGAAATGAGACTCTTCAATTAACCAGTGACACCTACTGCATATGCTTTTTTCTTACCAAATTATATCCTGGGTAGGAGACAGAGCAATTTTAGGTAGCATATTACCTGCCACCGGCTCCTGCTTGGTTTATTTATTGTACAGCATTAATATCCTCCTTGGCTACAGTCATCTCGCCTGTTTCTGTTTACACATTTCATGGGCATTTATCTTCTGGACCTAGGACTGTAAGTGATGATAAATGGGCAAGGAGATTACGGAGGTGTGATTTCCACAAGTGTGAGGCTACCCTCAACCTGCTGAAATTGCAAAGACAGGTAATAATGAGATGGGAGATACCACCAAGTACTCCCTGGGCACCCTGAATTTGTCCTTGGAATAAGTTATTAGCTCCTAGCTAGCCACACCCAAAGGCATGTGCAATCTCATCACAGAAGAGTCGATGATATTATGTACAATGGTGAAGAACTAAATCCCCTTAAGACTCAGACCAAACGAAGGGATGAATATGGGAAATAAACATGGATCTAATACAGAGGAATTTACGTATGGTTACCTCTTATAATCCTCATGACAACCCCCAATTTGCCTGAATTTTATAGAAAGTGTCAAAGAGGTTACATTACTGTGCCAAAGTCACACAGTGAGTATGTGTCAAAGTCAGAATTTTGGTCCAGGTCCATTTGATATTTCAACCCTTGCTCCTAACAAGATACTCTTCCCTGAGTCTTTCTTTAGATGGGTATATTTTGCAGCATCCTCTATAAGACATGAAGGATTCACATAGAGGACTTTTGAAGGAAGAGGAAGAAGGCGATGCTTATTGGACCTCTGTGTATGAAAGGCATCCTTCTCAGCACCGTGAAGAACACATCTTAGAATCTGATGCAAGAATACTCTTTTTAAACGAGATCAGGGTTGATATAGGACTGCTCTCTTTCAATTACAATATTGTAAATTAAAGAGCCCTACAGTATTGGAGGGCTCTTTAATATAATATTATGTTTCTCAGAAATATTTTTCTTTCTCTTTTTTTTTATTGTGGTAAGTCAACATAAGATCTACCCTCCTAAAATTTTTGAAGGGTAAAATATGAGATACCATACCACAACTGCCACCATGGCTGCTGTCAATGATAATATCATCATCATCATAACAATAATTTTGTCATTTGTCACAGCAGAGATGAACCTATACCAGGCACAAAATGACAAGTACCACGTGATCTCACTTAGATGCAGAATCTAAAAAACTCAAAATTATAGAAACAGAGTATAATGGTGATTACCAGGGGTTGGGAATAGGAGATCCACGGGATATAGGTCAAACACACAGATTTTCAGTCAGGCGGAATAAGAATATCTATCATACATGTTGGTTACTATGGCATATACTTAAAAATTAGTGAGAATAGAATTTAAGTGTTCTTACCAAAAAATTGGTATGTATGTGAGGTAAACAGGTATTTTAATTATCTCAATTTAATCATTTCACAATGTATGCAGTACATTGAAACATTACGTTGTATATCCTAAATATATATAATTTTCCTTGTTAATTTAAAAAAAACTTTAAAAAAATGAAAACAAACAAAAAGTGGCTGGGTCTGTAATTCACATTTCTGTAATCTGAGACTTGGGAGGCTGAGGCAGGAGGAACATGAGTTCAAGGCCAGCCTCCGCAAGTTAATAAGATTCTGTCTCAAAATAAAAAATAAAAAGGTCTGGGGATATAGCTCAGTGGTAAAGATCACTTGGGTTCAATCACCAGCACACACACACAAAAAAAGTTGGCAAATATATGGAAAAATTAGTACACTTGCACACTGTTGATAGTAATGCAAAATCCTCTATGTGCACCACTATGGAAAACAATATACAGGCTGCTCCAAAATTAAAAATAAAACTACTATGAGATTGAGCAGTCCCACTTTGGGGCATCTATCTAACAAAATGGAAATCAGAATCTCAAAGAGATGTTAGCTATCACATGCTTGCTTGTGGTAAATGAGAAATTCACAATAGTCAGGATATGGACACAACATGAATGTCCACTAACAGACATGGATAAAGAAAACATGGTATATGCATACAATGGAATGATATTCAGTCATAAAACATAGAAAATTCGATAATATGCAATAGCACAGATGGATCTTGAGAATATTGTGCTAAGTGAAATAAGTCAGCCATAGAAAGACAGATACCACCTAATTCCACTTATTGAGACATCTAAGGCCATTAATTTCATAAAATTAAAAACTAGAATGGTAGTTACAAGGGACTAGATGGGCAGAGAAGTTGGAAGTTATTAATCAACAGACATAAAGTTTCTGAAATATTTTATTAAATCAATCACTCTCACTGTCTCTCCCTCTCTCTCTTTCTCTCTCTCTCTCTCTCTCTCTCTCTCTCACACACACACACACACACACATGTTGTTATTATATAATCCCCTTATGGTTTAATTGCTAATAAATCAATCCAAGCAGATGAGATCCTGACCAATGACTGTCCTTTCTCCAGTTTGAGTGATTACCAAAGGCATTTGGCTTATTCTGTAGTGACCTCCCTTTTCAATATTTAATTTGGGCTCTTATATAGAGTTTAATCCATTATGCCTGGTGAAATGTGATTAAGTGCTAGTGCTGAGGCTGAGAAGATGGGGGTGGGAAAAAAAAAAGCATGTCACACAGGATGCAAGAAAATATTCATTTCACTGCCACTCAAGATACCTTCAAAGAACTGGTTTACAAAAGATTAGCAGGCAATTAAAAGTTGGTGGAAGTCCTTTGCCATTATAAAGGGCAATATTATACATCACTACTGCTGTCTGGATTAATCAAAATTTGAATAAATAGCAATTGGAAGAAACCTTGGCAGGAGGCATTTTAAGACTACAGGAAGGAATGTGAAGAGAAGGGAAGGGTTGTTGCCATCATCAGCTGCTGGGAATCACACCTCTGCCAAGGTTCACTGTTTAGTGACCTCAGACAGCACTGAATGTTTTGCACCAACTAGTATGTTCAGTAGAACACCAAGTACCGAGAGTGTGCATGTCCCTATAAACAGTATTTGGGGAACCACTTGCTATACAATTAGGCAAAAGAAAACCCTAAATAGATTTGATTCCACAATATGATTTTAACTATCAAAAACAAAAAGCACAAAACTGCATCAATAAAAGACAAGGAGATAGGCAGATCTATATTAATGGTGATTGCCTTTGCTTGTAGAACTGTGAGTGGAATTTCCTTTTTTTCTGGATGTTCCCAATTTTCTTGAGTGATCATGTGCTTTTAACTGTGGAGAAAACTTACTTTAAAGAAAAAAGAGACGATTTCCTTTGTTTTCTTTCTCTTTCTCTGGAAAACACATTATTTTCCTCTTAAGAATTGCCTCAACTGCTCTCCCTGGCACACTGCCTTCCATCACCCAGGTCAAGGCACAAGGTGGAGCAGATGAAGGAAGCCTGGTGGGATGGGAGGGGAGGCTGAGACTTGGGGGAAGATGAGTAAAACAAGCTAGCTACCATTTAGTCACAGTGTCTCAGCAAGCAGTAGGGGTACCAACAACTGCTAACATAATGCCTATCTCTCTCTCTTTTTAATCTTTTTTTCAATTTTTTTATTTATTATTTTTAGATATACATGACAGTAGAGTGTATTTTGACATATTATACATACATGGAGCATAACTGGCCAATCTCTTTCAAGTCTTATTTTAAAGTTGTATAATACCTGAAAAGCATTATAGAAATCATTCTTTTCAAAGTGAAACATTCAGGACACAAAGAACAAGTGACTTTCTGAGCTGTGTCCAGAAGAAAGTGATATATATATGTATGTCTGAAACACATTTTATATATATACATATATACCCATGTTATATATAACACATACATACCCATTAGTTTATACATGTGTGAGATATTCCAAATTGTAATATAAATACAGATTTGCCAAATTAGTGTTATTTAGGAAACATTTAGATGGTTCATGGAGAACTAAGGCAAGAGCTAATATTGAAATGTTTATAAAACACTTATGTGCTAGATCATTGTGTTAGGTAGCTAGGCAGCTATGAGCAGGTTGATGGAGGAAGGACTGCGAAGGGTGATAAGTTACAGGGAAGACATCAGACATATGCATCCAAGAGAATCCATAGATCACAGAACTGGGAATCTACAGGGAACTTTACCAAAGCACACAAACATCTGGAAAATGGGAATTGGTTATTTCAAACCTCCCCCAGCCAATTAATTGTAACCCCTTAAAGGGAAGTATTGTTTCAAGACCTTATCTCTTGCAACCAGCTTGCTACAACTCACTCCTGTGATCAGGCCACCTAAACCATGTCAGGTACACCCCTTGTGACCAGGTCATCATGATTCTCACAAAGAAATTTTGCTAAAGGCTGTCAAAGGGATGATAAATCACTTAAGAGAGTATGAGAAACTAAGACTAGAACAAGGGGACTCAAAGCCCTTTAAAAGTGCAGACTCTGTAAGAGCTACACTGTTCTCTCCAGAGACATACTGTACAGTGCCTGCACTCATCTCAGTTTCTCTGACAAACACCTGCTTGTTACTCTGTGAGGCTTGAGAAATCCTTCCTGCAGGATCATAAGAACCCATCATTGAGGACCTCCATGGTCACTTCAGTTCCATGGGTGGGTCTCCTCTACAATTTTACTTACAATGCTGAAATGACTCTGAAAGTAGATGTCTATTGCTTTTTAAAAAAAGTTTTATCTCCATCATTTGCTAGAAGAAGAAATATCAATTCCAGTTGCAGCAGTATACATTGAGTTTAAGAGTATGATGTAGAAATCATATTACCCAAATTCAAATCAAAATTCCCTACATCCATGGCCATATGTAAGTTACTAAATTCTCCAAGTCATGCTTT
This sequence comes from Geosciurus inauris, assembly GCA_004024805.1. NCBI lineage: Eukaryota > Metazoa > Chordata > Mammalia > Rodentia > Sciuridae > Geosciurus > Geosciurus inauris. The sequence continues at coordinate 158,582 of PVHX01002335.1, forward strand.
TCTGATTTGTAAAACAGACAGCCAGGAGGTTGGAAATGACTAAATGACATAATTAATATAAAGTATTTACATGCTGCCTGGCCCACATGATATTAGTTATTGTTATCATCCTTAATATAAAATGAATATCAGTTAAACCTAGTCTAAACTTTTAAATCAATTCCTTACTGTGAGAGTCACAATATATCTGCATCTGAGAAAATACTAAGAAGTATTGCCAGGAAGCCATGTGTATCTCCAGGAGGCCAACATGTTTTGTACCAGAAACTCAGAATTTTAAGATGCTAGCCATATTTAAGTATCTCTTGTGCACTCAGTTTTCAATGATGAGAAAAGCAGCTTGAACATTTTGGGGGTGTTAGGTACAGAATGTGGATTTTCCAGCTCTGTGTCCTTTGGAATGCAAGCTGCGACTTGTTGTCTGTGTTGGAATGAAGATTCATTTTGGCAAAGATGAGACTGTCTTCCTTCCAGATTCTTGAGAATTTAACATGCCAGATACTAATGGGCTCAGCTCTCTATGTAAAAGCACTAGAAATGGCATCTGGTGGATCTACATATCTTTCCAAGAAACCCATCTACCCTCCTTCTTTAGCTTTAGTCCTGTTATAAAATAGAGCCTAAATGGAAATTTTCTAATCTCCTTGATGGAGGAATACCAGTATTGATAGCTCAACATAAAAACTGGTCATGTAGATAGGAAAACTCCCACAGTATCTGGCATATACAAATGTGGAACCATGCTTTGGCAACATTTCCTCAGAGGATTATGGCAAATTCTACAGAGTTAATAATCCCCACTGAAAGTGAGCTCATAAGAAAAAGTTACAAGTTACGTAAGGTAAAGAAAGAAAAAAACACTGGGAAGATTGTAGGTACAGTATCAGACAAGATTTGTGTTCCAAGTGCCCAAATTTATAGAACAATGCTAAATTAACAATAATGTTAAAATATGTATATTTATAAGTATTAATAGGAAAATAAAGGTAAAATCATAATGGAAGACCAGAATATATGAGAATTGATCAAGTCAATTGGAAAATGAAATACATGGAGTTTCTAAAAATGAAAAACATAGTTACTGAGATTAAGCTCAGTAAAGAAATGAAACAGCTTGTGAAACACAACTAAAGAGAGAATTACTGAACTGGAAAATAAAACTGAAAAAAAAGTAAAGAAACAATGAAAATTTAGAGAGACATGGAAGATAGAATGAAAAATGTCAACATGTATCTAAAATGAGTAACAGAAAACAAGAGTAGATAGGATAAAAAAATGTTCTTCTGAAGATAATATCTTGGAATTTTACGGGATTGGTGAAAGAATGAAAACTCATTTTTTAAATAGAGTACATTGAATCCCAAGCAGAACGAAGAAGAAAACATTTTTAACTGGACACATAATAGATAAATTGCAGAATCCCAAGAAAAAGGGGGAAATATTTAAAATAACTGAAGAGAAAAGATATTTTCATGCAAAATGTCTATAAGTAGAATGACAGCAGACTCTCATCAATGCCAGTGAAGATCAGAGGGCAATAAAATATTTTAATGCTGAGAATAAAAATATCTATCTTCTATACTAATCTAAAAATTCTATGCTGAAATTCTATATTCAATCAAATAATCTTTTAGTAAGTAAAGTGAAATAAAAATTTTTCAGAAATGTTTACTACTAGTAGATCCTCCTTTATAGAACTCTAATAGAAGGATATGCTTGGTTCAGAAGAAATTAAACCAAGAATTTAGGAATAATATGCAAAAAACAGTAGTAATCCAAAAAAATGAGAATAATAAGATAACAATAATAAGAATGTGACTAATTTGGATTTGGATGAGGTATTAATAAAAATTAAGTTTCACTATAATATAAGAAAGATCATTGAATGTGGAGTCAATAAACCTTAGTTGTAATGTTAATATAACCAGCTATGTGACTTTGAATAAGTCATCACTCTCATTTGTAAAATAATATTGAGACAAGTTGAACAAAGTTTTCTTTGAAATTTACTGTGCTTCTTACTGGTCACCTTCTCCCTTATAATAATTCATATAATAATCCATATAATAATATCAATGGAACCAAATTTCCCCTTTGGGTTAAATACTTGGCTATTGAACTGCATGCATATTTCTTGTCTTCCAAAGAACATTTAGGCAAATGCTCCTTGAAATTCCCTAATCAATCCACAAGATTTATACCAATGGCATGGCAGAGAATGCAGCCTTTTGATATTGTTTGTGTGGAATGCTTAATGAGTACTTTCAGCATGCTGGTGTGCCACAGAGCACAGCCTTCCCTCCAGTTATTTCACACAGTGCACAACCTGCCTTCTAATCAGTGCTGGAGTGAAACCCTCCTGGGGCCATCCAGAACCAGAGACGTCTGCTACCATTGCCAGGAAATCTTTAAAAGGAAAAAAGTTGGAAATGAAATTCTGATCATCCTACTCATGCTGTAATAACAAGAGAAAGAATATGAATCTATTTTTCCCTAGAACATAGCAAGAATGATTTCTTTCCAAGTGAAGTGTGTAATCTGAGGTCTGAGAATTACATTATGGATAAGTACTTTTTTCCAAATGCTCCTTTAACTTCTGGCAAGTCTTTACATGTTGGGAAGCTATTTCTCTAGTCCTAATTTGTTTCAAGAACTCTTTGAATTATTGCTCTCATACTAAGCAAGGATATTGTGTCAAAACCTTTTATATTCTTGTAATGGACACTACTGACAACCCAGCTGCAATTGTGTTAGTTAAAGGAATACTTTCATCCTGGCTGCATCTGCAGACTACTCCTTTCTCTATCCCTCTTTTCACAGATCCCAGACAACTGACAATTTCCCCAATATATTCAAACCTCGGCATATGTGATTCTCTCTTCACCCTTACATCAAAAGATAGCTCTCTTCATTTTTAAACATGTGTCTTCCTTCCAGAAGCCACCCACTAGCACTCACATACTCTCTTAGGTACCTTCTTCGATGTGCTTCAACAGAATACCTTATCTGTAAGATAGACATTACTAATAAATCAGTTTTTAGCCAATTCACCTCTTCTTCTGATCACAGAAAGACTGTACTTTTCCACTCGTTTGAAATTAGGCATGGCTATGTGACTTTGGTCAGTGACATGTGAGTGGAAATAATTTGCATCACTTCCAGTCCAAAGCATTTAAGGAATGTAGGTAATTTTCCACCCTTCTCTTTCCCTCTTACATCAGCTAAGGTCACATTTTCCAGATAATAAAGATCTGGGAAAGCAGAAGTTCTAGTGCCTTGGTTTGCTAAGGTATTATATGAAGAAACTTGTAATGTAAAAGTGGCTAAAGGATTTTGTATGAGTGAGAACTAAGCCTTTTTTGTTTGTTTGTTTGTTTAGTCACTGAAATACTGGAGCTGTTCATTATTGCAGCATATCCTAACCTTCCTGACTAATATGTCTCTATAATAGAACTTACAATACTCTATTACTGTAAATTTTCTTGTCTATTTTTTTGAAATGGTGGGCTGAGACATTCATTTTTGTATTTTCTATATCCCAAATAGTGACTGACATTATTGCAGATGCTTAACAAATGTCTTCAATAGTATGACAGTAGACTGAATAGCAAGAAGATGCATTGAATTTGTTGTTGCAGAAGGTCTCTTCACTTTGTACAGTGATAGCTTCAGGTATGCTAAGCAGATAGACAATCATGTTGGAAAGGATAGAATGTTTCCTTAAAAATAAAGTAAAAATGGCAAGCATTGCCAGTTGTTGCACAATTTTATCCATGATGCAATTCACTTTTAAGCCTCCTTTTACCCGTAGAGAGGAAAATCATCAAAGTCTTTGAAATTGCACCCAACAGTCTCACATTGGAAAAGAAAAGGAGTCATCATTCATTTATGCCTTGATCATCAAGGAAGTCTTAAGACCAGGAAGTGTTAAATCTTCCACCATTTTTTCTTCCAAAATTTTCTTGGCCATTCTAGGTTGTTTTTAATTCTATGTAAATTTTGGAATTAAATTGTCAATTCTACAAAATATAAAAAAGCCTATTGGTATTTTGGATTAGTTCATTTTAATTTATAAATCAATTTAGAAAATAATAGTATCAATATTTATTCTTCCAATTATACATTTTGTTTATTCTTATTCTTCAACTTCTTTCAGTAATGTTTTCTAATTTTTTAGAAGTCTTACAAATATAATAAAAATTTCTAATCATTTTATTTTTATCTTACTTAAATGGAAAGTCCTTATTTTCCAATATTTTGTTGCCAATGCATAAAAGTAAAATTATTTTTATATATTGAGTTTATATCTAATGACTTTGCTTAAAGCACAGATAGTAACTTGTGAAAATTCTAGTAACTTTTGAAAATTTCTTAGAATTTGATCATGCCATCTGTAAAGACAGTTCCTTTCCATTTTTATATCTTTCATTTCTTTTTATTTCTTTTTTACTTCTTCTTTAACTTTGCTACCATGCACCAATGAGTCATCCTACTTGGATTCTTCTTTGTGAGGTTTTTGACCAAAAATTCAATTCCTGAAATAGTTATGAGGATTTTCGTATTTTCTATTAACTCTCACATCAGTTTGAGAAATACTAATTTTGCAGAGTGTTTGTTGATTTCACCTAAGTTTAATCCATTGGCATGAAAACAGCACCAAAGGCCTTCTCAACAGCCTCCTAATGTCTATATCCTACTTTATTCTTGATATTGGCATTTTGTGTTCACTCTCTTTTGTTCAGTAGAGTTTTATCAATTTTATTAACCTTTTCAAAGAACTATCTGTGTCTTTGTTAGGTTTTATTTATATTGTATGCCTTCCATTTTATTTACTTTTTTCCCCTCTGATTTGATTTGGTAATCTTTTTGAAGTTCTCTAAATGGAAATTGAGGTCATTGATTTTAAAACTTCTAAACATTTAAAGTTATGAACTTCCTCATGCTACGTGCTGTTTTATCTGAATCCTATAATTATATATGTTATTTTCATTTTTATCCAATTCAAAATCATTTCTAATGTTCCTTCTTCTTTATAGGTAATTTAGAAGTGTGTTGTTTAATTTCAAAATACTGGACTTTCCCAGATATCTTATTGTGATTGGTTTCTAAATTATTCTGTGATCACAGAACATTCTCTGTATAATTTTAATATTTTGAATTTCATTGAGACATTTAATTTCTAGTATATGATCTGTTTAGATGTCTGTTTCATGTGTACTCAAAAATACACATGGAACATAAAAGGCACATTCTCTTTTGGGTGGGTAATTTTTCTCTAAATGACAATTCATTTGTTTTACCTAGGAGTATTGTTCAAATATTCTATACCTTTACTGTATTTTTCTCTGCTTGCTTCATTAATTATTAAGAATTGTGTTAAAAATCTTCAGCTATAATTATAGAAGTGTCTATTTCTCCTTGAAAGTCTGTCAGTTGGAGCTTTATGTGTGTTGAAATTTGGTGATTATTTTAACACATATTAATAACTGCTTTGTCTTCCTTGATGAACTGGTCTTTTCTTCATTGGCCCTCTTTATTGTTTGTGATACTGCTTGTACTTATGCCCATTTTTCTGATATTAATATAGTTTCCTTATGGTTAATGTTTGCATGGCATATCTTTTTTTAATCCTTTTACTGACAATCTCTTTAGGATTAAAATGCAACTCTTTTAATAGTTTCTTAAACTCCATCATGTACTTAGATTTTGCTTTTCTATCCAGTTTGACAATGCATGCCTTTTAATTGGAATGCACAGTCCATTTACAGTTATGAAAATTTTGCATGTATTTTGCCTTTAAGTCTACCTATTTGATACTTGTTTTCTGTTTTCCCTTCTTTTTCAAAATTCTTTCTGGTTTATTCATTTCTCCCTGTTTTCTTTTGAGCTAAATGGATTTTTTTCAAGCATTTCATTTTAATTCTAGTTAATCTTTCTTTTAGCTGCCCCTTACTTTTAGTGTTTTACTTATTGCTTTGTTGTGTGTATCATTATAGTCTAATAGAGTTCATATTGTATCACATCAAACAAAAGTGCAATAATTGCAACAGGGTCATTCCATCTACCCCACTATGTGCTCTTGTCATATAATATTCACGTTATGTCTCCTTACTATAAAAGGAGATTGTGATTTTTGCACTCAATAGTCTTGTTTGCATCTCAGAGAAGTTAATAGAGGCGTAAAAGATATTCATTTATATTTACTCATTAATTTAACATTTCCTGTGCTCTTAATTTTTTCTCATAGATCCAAGATTCTGTCTCTTGTGAATTCCTTCAGCATGAATAACCTATGAATTCATTTTAACAAAGTATCACAAAATTAGTAGCTTAACACACCACAAATTTATTACCTTTTAGTTCTCTAAATCAGAAGCCTGAAATGAATGCTACTGGCCTAATATTCCTGTGTCTACAGGCTGTGCTTCTCTATGGGGCGGTAGGGCTCAGACTCATCTGATAAACTTAGTTTTCCATATTACACCTTTCAGTTCTAAAGTACTACTTTTTTTAAAATTAGTTTTTATGCTGAAATTTCCCACCTGTTGACTTATTATTCACTAATTCCAATATATTGGCCATCTTAATTTCTGTTCCTTTTAGCTGTTTTGTCTCTTGATTATGGGTCCCAATTTTCAGTTTCTTTGTATGTATAATTTATTATTATTGTGGTATACTGCATATTGTGGAATATCTATCAAGCCAACAATCTAACTACTAGATTAAAACCTTGAACTTGTAGTAGCTGGTATTATATGCTGCTCTAGTGACTGGGATTTTTCCTTAGTTTTAGAAAGAATATTTTGTCCTGGAAAATAGCTTCATTCTTCAAGCATTTCCCTTCTGGGGTTTCAATAGAAAGTCTAAGGAATTTACCAAATTCTTTTACTTGTACAGATTCAAACTTCAAACTGTCTCTCCCATAATGGGCTGCAGTTAAAAATCTATGTTCTATTTTTCCAAACTCCCAGCTTCTGTTTTTTGCTTTGTTACTCGAGGCCTCTCCCATGCATACACCCTCAGAAATTCAAAGAGAGTTTCTATACATATGTAGGGAGCCTCCAGAGGTCCCTCCTTTTCAGGACTTTCTCCCCTTAATTTATAACTGTCCTGGCATCTCTAAGTTCTATTATCTGAATCGTCAAGCCAATGAAACTGCAGCTTTCAATCTGAGTTCTAGCTGCCCCTTGTCATGGGGCTTATGAATGCCCTCATGGGAAAAGTTGTGTAAATGGAGGCTTTTTCCCTAGTTTTGTTCCTTCTCTCAAGCATCTAATTCCCTTGAGTTTCTGCTTCCTTTTGAAGTCTCTCTAGTGCCTTCCAACACCTGGATTTTTTTAAATATACATTTTCTCTGGCTGAGTATGGTAGAACCCACCTCACATCCCAGCTACTTGTGAGGCTGAGGCAGGAGCATCACAAGTTAAAGGCCAGCCTTAACAAGACCCTGGGGCAACGTAACAAGATCCTATCTAGAAATTTAAAAATAAAAGGAGCTGGGGATGTATTTTGTTCTTGTTCCAGTCTTTTGCACATGTTTTCACTTGGTTATTGGTTTTTGTTTTTTTTTTTGGTACTGGGGATTGAACTCAGGGGGACTTGACCACTGAGCCACATCCGCAGCCCTATTTTGTGTTTTATGTAAAGACAGGATCTCACTGAGTTGCTTAGCGCCTTGCCATTACTGAGGCTAGCTTTGAACTCACAATTCTCCTGTCTTAGCCTCCCAAAGTGCTGGGATTACAGGCATGTGTCACCACGCCTGGCTGGTTATCATTTTATTTCTGTCAGATTATTTACATTGCACATATTTTCTCATTCTAAATGGCTTCTTCATCCTCCTAATGGTGACTTTTGAAGAACAAAAATACCTAATCCTATTGTAATTTAATTTCTCATGATTTTTCCTGCACGTTTAGTGTTTTTGAGTCCCACTTAAAAAAAACTTATTTGTAGTTTATTAGGATGCTTTGTTTCCTTTTATTGTTTACTATTCACACTTAGCTCTGTAATTCATCTGTAATTCACTGAGATCCTTATTATTTATTTGTTGTATTCCTTATTATTTAAAACCATTATTTTGTGTGTGTGTGTGTGTGTGTGTGTGTGTGTGTGTGTCAGGCTTCAGTATAGCTCAACATGGCTATTCTTGCCCTTATTCAAACTTTTACTATTTTGTTCAGTGTATTTTTGTGTGAAGTTTGATTTTAAAAATATTGCATTAATATATTACTTACCTTGATTACTGAACTACTTACTTGGCATCCAAGTCCTTCACTCACCTCCCTCAAGTTGCTGCTCTGCCTTAGCACCTGACCCAAAGCATGTGGATCTTCTTACAATGAGGCTGCTGTGCACTTGTTTCAGGATTGCTCCACAGATTGTCTCTAAGACCTTCAGACACTGACAAGACCAGATACCTTATTCTTGGTCACCATAATGAAAATGGTCCATCTTAAGAAGGTTCTGCATCCTTCCTAGCCCACCTCCTCCAGGGATGCAACCCCATATTGCATCCTAAGTGATTTTCTTCAAAGGTCCATCTGGCAGGGAAGAATATGTTAATTCCTTAGTGAGTCATCCAACCATAAACACCACTGTATTGGACTAAATTCCTAAGCCATACCTGTAGCTCTTTTGATCTTATCTGTGGAGCGGCAGCATCATGGAATACTCACAGCTAACCCAGGAATGGAAGTGAAGGCTAAGCATCCCCCTTCAGAGAAAGGTCTTCACTATTTCAGATGCACTGACAATTCCCACTGGAATCAGGATCACATCTCAGATAAAAAGAAACCCAGAAGGCAGTACATCACCCCAAGAATGTGCAGCAGATTAAATTCTTTAACTGTTGCAGCCTAGAAATTTAAAGTGTCTGGAGCCAAGGCACTGAGAGACTAGTGAAGGTTTGAGACAGACCTGCCTTCCTAATACAAAATCATGCACTTAGAACATAGCACATGATTTAATTCCTTATCTCTCCTCTGGCATCAGTGGAGTCCTATTCTTTCCAGTTCTCTACCTCAGCTCCACAGCCAGCTTTGTATGTTCCTGCTCATTGATTTGGATGGTTGCCTGGGGCTGAGATTTGTGGATAGCAAGACAGTTAATGCATTGGCTACTCATTGGGTGATGTTTAAGCTGTGGCTTTTTTTTTTTTTTTTGCAGCAATTTCATTTCATTTCTGTCAGTGCACCCTTGATTAAATGCAGTTCACCCATCACACACCAGGTGATGGCTGGTACACAAATGCAAACAATAGGCCCAAATCTCTGTTTCTTTCACTAGACCTATTGCCCTGTCTCTGAAATTACTGAGTCCATTCCTCTGATTCTGATGCTTGCCCGCTTCCTTTGAAAACCAGACATACTTTTTTCTTTCTTTCCAGCAAAGACTAAATTCTGGCTCCAGCTCTGCCACTCTTCCATTGACTCTCCCTTAGAAAGTCACTTTACCACCTTCTACACCAGCATCTCTTCACATGGGTGCTCATCAGGATGCCAGTGACTCCCCCAGAAACTTAACTTCACTTTTGCTCCATGGTTGGAACATCAACCCTAGGTGATTAAAACAGGTCGTCAGGGTTAAGAACAACAGACACCTGGGATTCGTAATCACTGCAGAAGTGGTTTAAATAAAAATTTCTACCTCTCTCTCCTATCCCCAGAGCCTGATTTAGCTCATGGGATTAGAGACCTAATGAAGGTAAAGCTAGTGGTCCAGGAAACAATTATAGAGGAACACTAGCTCAAAAGGAGGAGTTGCACGTATGGTCTCTCTGGTCTAACTCAGGACTGACGTTCTACAATTTGCAGTTGCTGCCCTTCAGGAATGTATAATCCCAATGCTTTGTTCTTGTTTAGTCTTAGAAAAGATGGATGTTGTTTATATCAAAGGACCTGTGTTTTACTGACCTCCCTTCTCGCCCCCAAATTAGAAGCAGATGATTTGCATGTGTGAGCTCAACCTTCCCTCTTGTTCTCATACTCTCTCAAGGTTTTGGAGTCAATACTATGGCAATAGGATAATAATAAGCCCTGGAACTTATAGGACTCAGAGTAAGTGGCTGCTTTTGTTCACCTTCACTCTGGACTAACCTTGCAGCTCTATATTGGTCTTCCACCCTAACTGCACAAGACTCCTCCTTTTCACCTCAAATCTTAATCCTATAATTGAACTCCTACATTGCTGCTTATACCTGAGTCATTTGAATCACTGTCTTAAAAACTAAGCTGAAGGTCACGCCATCTTGCTGCCTTCCCTATTTGTGCTGTAGCTCATCCAGCCTAGAGAGCAGCTCTCCCAGACTTGACCTTGTGCTTCATCTCTCTGATTTCTAACACATACTTCTTATGCTTTCTGGAAACTCCCCAATACTGAATGCATGCCCAGGTTACTTCTTCTTGCCCCCAGGTCCACATATTACTGAGCAAACTTGACTTCTTCACAGCTATCTACCTCACTACTCATTTGTTCTAGGTCCTCACATCTCTCAATTCACTATATTGCTGAACTTAACACTCACTATTTACCAAGCTCTATTATCAATGTTAGGGGAGAATCAAGGACAGAGAAGATTGCAAAGTATCAGGACACTTTCATCTGACAGTGATAGAAGGTCATCTTAGCTTAAGACAGAGAAGGGAATTTATGGGCACACATAGGCAAGCCTCCACAAAAAGGAGAGGGGGGACAATCAGGGTATATAATATGGAACTTTACAACCTTCTGACTCTTATTTTTTGTCTCTCTTTTATGCATCTTGCTTCCAGTGATCTGCTTCTCAATGCAGCACCATCAACCAAAGCAGAACCAAGTTTGCACCCTTCAGCTTTGTGACTAGGAAAAAAATGTAGTCCTTCCCCTCTAGTTCCAGGAAGAAAAATCTTTCACAGTCTCCATGATTGGCTAGGACTGAGTCCTATGCCCATTAATGAGCTGCTCAGTGAGGTCACAGCAAAAGAATATTAGGATTGACCTGCTTAGATCAATTGATGTTCTGCCTTAAGTATAATTTACAGCCCTCACCAGAACCTCCATGTTAGAGATAAGAAAGAGTTCCTCAAGTGTAAAATTTAGGTTCAGGTTCAGACAAAATAATAAATACCCACTAGAAGGAGAACAGGTGTTGTTCAAATTTTTGTAGGGTTAATTCATCTCACATGGGTAAATCGATAAAAATTAGCAAGAAACATGAATGAGCTGAACAACTTGGAAATATTTGCAACTGATAAAAGTTGAGCATAGTATTACTGTTCTAAATAAATGCTTTGTATGCTGGGGAAACCAATGGTGTTACTGCACAAATTTTCCCATCCAGCTCTACCCCAAGTCTAAAGACCATTTTCCTGGTGGCTGCACTATGTTCAGAGCAAGAATTAGAAAACATCCTGTTTAATTTTTTCAATCAATTACCAATCCATTTTGCGGATCTACCATTTACAAGATGAGAGCACTGGATCACATGATCTTGGCAGCTTCTCCTTTGTCATGATGATCATGATGCTGTGACTACTTGACCCTTCAGATCAGGCATACATTTCAAGTGCCTACTCCAGGTCTTACTCATATTGGTGGTGGTGATCACGTGGTTGTTGTTTGGTTCTTTAAAATTAATGCTAACTAAATTGCTTGACTTTTCTTTTTATGTGCTGTAAATGAAGATGCCAGGTAGTGCAACTAGACTCTTTTCACCTTCTAGCTGAGCACACAGAACTGTGGCTAGAGTGATTAAAACATAGAGAATCTTTCAGGTTAATCCCTACTTTGTCATTTCAGTTGAAATGCTGAGGCCAAAGTCACTGTTTTGTCCCTATTAAGCAAGCAGCTCCCAAACAGAACTCCTGTGACATTCTCTCACATTGTCCGTGTAAGTGGAGCCTTTACTTCTGTGTCACTAAGAGCTGCCCTTTGGCCCACATATTTATAACAACTGCTGAGCTATTTCTCATTCACATTAACTTTTTAAGGGAAATAAAATTAAATTACCTATTTTTAAGCCTTTCCTTGCAAATTAGCCAATTTTCAGATGCCAACAATGGCACGTGCAGATGCAAAGTTAAGCTAGGTGGGAAAGAACTTTTTCTCAACTTGAACTTCTTCTTTTCTTAATTTATTTATTCTAATTAGGTATACACAACAGCAGAATGAATTTTGGTTTATTATACACAAATGGAGCACAACTTTTCATTCTTCTGGTTGTACATGATGTAGAGTTGTACCATATGTGCAGTCATTCACGTACCTAGGACAACGATGTCCACCTCATTCCACCATCTTTCCTGCCCCCATGTCCCCTTCCCTCTCCTCCCTCCCCTTTGACCAAAGTTCCTCCATTCTTCCCATGTCCCCTCCCTCATTATGAATCAGTATCCACTTATCAGAGAGAATATTCAGCTTTTGGTTTGGGGGGATTGTTTTACTTTGTTTAGCATGATATTCTAGAACTCCATTCATTTACCTGCAAATGCCAAAATTTTATTCTCTTTTATTGCTGAGTAATATTCCATTGTGTATATATACCACAGTTTCTTTATACATTCATCTATTGAAGGGCAGCTAGTGGGTTCCACAATTTAGCTATTGTGAATTGAGCTGCTATAAACATTGAAGTGGCTGCGTCACTGTAGTAAGCTGTTTTTAAGTCCTTTGGGTATAGACCGAGGAGAGGAATATAAAGGCTCAAATGGTGTTTCCATTCCAAGTTTTCTAAGGAATCTCCATACTGCTTTCCAGATTGGTTGCTCCAATTTGCAGTACCACCAGCAATGTATGAGTGTGCCTTTGCCCCCACATTCTCACCAACAATTATTGTTTGTATTCTTGATAACTGCCTTTCTGATTGACATGAGATGAAATCTTAGAGTAGTTTTGATTGTCATTTCTCTAATTGCTAGAAATGCTGAACATTTTTTCATGTTTGTTATCGATTGTATATCTTCTTCTGAGAAATGTCTATTCAGCTCCTTAGCCCATTTATTCATTGGGTGGTTTTTTTTTTTGT